>JBAMJV010007356.1:0-147097 GCA_037951105.1 Echinarachnius parma | reverse complement strand
GTTGAATTGAACTTGTTATGATTTCATTTACCCAAGCATAAATTTGTTTTTAAAAATCAGAAAAATCACACAATTCCCTCATACGAAATATAATACAAATAATGAAAAATATAAATATAAAACAGCATCCAAATCCATGATTAGTTGAGTTTTTTGTCCATCTTTATAATTTTTTTAAATAAGTTCTAATGAACTGTATAGCCTACAATCTACAGGAAAATACAGGTTTAAATTGCAAATGTATCGACTGATGCCTTTTGAAAAGAAAAAAATCGATTTGAATAAAACAAAATCGCGATTAAAATCAAATAAATCGATTTTTTTTTTTTCCTTTCTTTTTTTAAAATCACGATTTTGTTTCCAAACCCTGGTTAAAAAGGGTATTTACAATTAAGGTGTTCAGATTTTGAGTTATCCAATGGAAATATAATATGGCTCATACTCGGCCATATAACATCACTTTTTCTTGTGAAATTTTCACACATCAGTTTCTTAGTTGACATATACCTCTGGAGTTTTGGAAACAGCCCGCATATTCGGACAAAACGCACATGAAATTTGAGCAAATCATGTCAGATTCGGGCAAACTTTACGGTCATAAAGTGGGCAAAATCATGTCAAAGTCGGTTCCGCAAATCCAAGGTCATACGGTATTCGGGCAAAATAATGTCATATTCGGGCAAAAAATGTCATATTCGTGCAGTGAGACAAAATGTGACCGGCTATTATATAGCAAAACCCTGCACTTTGAAGATCATAATGGGCATTTTAAGTTCACATAATGTGTGTAATAATATATAAACGAATTATGTTTGTAAAATTGAAACAAACATACCGTAATATATCTTTGCAAAATATAGTCAGATTTTTTAGAAGAAGGCATCAAATGAAAGCTTTTGATAAAGCCTTTCTAATATAATAATATGGAAATCTGCATTTTGATTTGTACCGACAAGTGCATGGTTTTGCTTTAGCCGGTCACAAATCGCGCATCAAAGAGGCGAGAACACTTTTTTGTTGTTGCTTGTAAAAATTCGAAAATTCGGGCTGAAGATCTCAGCCCCCCTGAGAAAAAATGTTCCTTCTCATATGGATACTGCCTTGCCTTGATTGGCAAACAAACTGGTAATATGCGATAGTATAGCAAACTAGACACCCTTAAAGGGACTTAGTAACATTGTCCAAATCCTCAAAATCCAATTGGAAAACTAGCAGTTCTCTCATACCTTGTTTTGTTCGTATTGACAAAAAAAAACATGGGACAGGTTTCGTTTTTTAAAATTTCCTTTTCGTTACAAAGATATGAACGATTGAAGTTTTCAGATAATAAAATATCCGTTGGAGTTTTGAAACCGTGTACAAAGTGATTGCTGTGAGTTAGTGAATATCACTTTGCATTTTTGCTCATTACTCGGCCATAGGCCTATAACGTCCATTTGACTTGAAATTTTCACACAATAGCCTGTGGACCAGACGTAATAGATAACAACAATACAGTATACATTATCCAATCATCACCTTTTGCACATGTCAACAAAGTTACTAGATCCCTTTAAATCATTGTATTCTTGTTCTTGTATTTTTAAAATTTGTATAACTATTACATTCGACTAAATGATTTAAAATTATATACATTTTCCCGATCCATCCATCCAACAATCAATCAATCAATTAATTAATTGATTAATCAAGCAATTAATTAATCAATCATTCAATCAATCAATCAGTCCCTTTTCTCCCTTTCCTTCACTTTCTTTATTGACTGTTTGTGTTTTGTATTTTGTATACCATACTCTGTATTTGTTTGAATTTTGGCCGAATAAATAATAATAATAATCAATCGATCGATCATTGGGGGTGCCAGTCTCCCTATGCTTCACCGTACCGATAAACAATCAATCAATCAATCAATCAATCAATCAATCAATCAATCAATCAATCAATCAATCAATCAGTCAATCAATCAATCAATCAATCAATCAATCAATCAATCAATCAATCAATCAATCAATCAATCAATCAATCAATCAATCAATCAATCAATCAATCAATCAATCAATCAATCGATCGATCGATCATTGGGGGTGCCAGTCTCCCTATGCTTCCCCCCGGAAACGCGTACCGATAAACAAAAACGCGATAAACAAAAGAAACAAACACATGTTTAATCATGTGATCAATCACGTGATACATCCAGGCCTAGTTTTTATTTAGACGTTGGCCGTAAAAATGGCTGGTTTGAGACAGTATAAATCGCTTCCTGTGTGGGTCGTGGAGAACCATAATGAGGTAAATTAAATTTCAGAATGTATTCGAATGTGTTTATGTAAAGAATGTATTGTATTTCTTTGATATTTTGCATTTGAATCTGAAAGTTGCAGTCATGCGTCGCGTCGACCGCTCAGTTCAGCGGTTACTGAACCGCCGCTCCGCCAGCGCACACGGCCCGGCTGGATAACACGATACGGTATACCGGGTATTCGGTATACCGTATACAGACAACATTGTTTTGGTTTTAGAGTTTTATGTGGAGGCTTGTGAAACACGTTGGGCAAACTTGTGTTAAATAAACTTGACATTTTTTTTTTTTTTTTTTATTCTTTGAAATTGATGTTGATGATATCTGATGATGAAGATTGAAGCTATTGGAGTATTGCTTGGTGGTAATGATGATCATCATTTGTTAATAAAATTCAATTCAATTCAATCATGATGAGGATGCTGATCATGATGATTGATGGAGATGTTCAGTTGGGATCGACATATTTTGCGCTTTCATAGCCTCTTTGACATTATTACTGAAATATTTTACTGTCGGCCTTTTAGCGCTAGACGCTATGATTGACGCCCGTCGTGCGGTCTTCTGGTACCAGAAGATTACGGAATGGCAATAACGCATACAGGGCGGTTGCTTAGTCTAAGAAGACGAAAGGTAGAGACATTTACATTAACATTTGGACTTTTTAAAAATATGTCATACCTTACGTCTTAGGACACTGTGTAAACGAACTGTACTCGGGTCACTTTAACAACGTCTTGGCCTACCCAAAACCCTCAAATTTGGTTGGAAATATTTAGGCTACTCACCTGAATTTTGACGACCAGGCAGATGAGTACTCCCACTGTCCTATTCTTCTGTCCTAAAGACGTAAACTTACAAATTGCAATTCGCGAAAAATCACCACTTTTCCAAAGGAAAACCCAGGCAGACGTTCGATGTCCAGGTGATACTGTTGCATGTACTAGTATTGTATCGCCGTGTATAGACATTTGCATACTTTTCCAACTTTCGGAGGCTACTTTTATCATATCGGGGGCTACAAATTTCCGGGCTCTTTTTCAAATTTCAGGGCCTACTAATAAGCTCTAATGCTGTAAGTGATCATCTGATATTTGATCACGATTCAAACAGAAAATCCAAAAAAAATCCTCAGAATCCAAACAAATTTTTTTTTTTTTTTTTTTTTCGGGGGCTACTTTTTTTTTTTTACGGGGGCTCTTTTGGGCATTTCGGGGGCGAATTCGCCCGCCGCCCCGTGTATTTTTTTCGCTGGCCAGTAACTGCCATTCCGTAATCTGGTACCAGAAGATCACGCTGTCCTTGGCCCGCACGACGGGCGCTAGAAGGCCGACAGTAAAATATTTCAGTAATTATGTCAAAGAGGCCATGAAAGCGCTAGATTTATCGATTTAGTTCAGATGAAGATGAAGAGATCTTGAGGATATGTTGAAAAGATAACTGTTTTTAATATCATTTATGTGATACAGGTTTTGGAGCCCATCTACAGGGCCATAGCAACGAAGCACCTCCCCTTCGAGGGGGTTGCTATGCTTCACTTTGACTCTCATCCTGACATGCAGATAGATACAGAGATGCCTGCTGATGCAGTCTTTGATAAACAAGAGCTGCTCAGGTAAACAATATCAAATGTAGGTTAACGATATAGTGTTCCTACTATGGAGACTTATGCACTAGCACATCTACTACACTTTACAGTACATGGTCCAGTCAGCTGACATGGTCCAGTCAGCATACTGGCCATTTGTACATTGTTCCGTTCAACAGTGACGTTGAACGCTGTGTTTTAGGATGTCTCGCTACGGAGAACGGACTGGAAATAAATGTTTTTTCTCCTTTTTGCGGTCAACATAATAACAGAGTTGGTAATTTTATCAAATTATATTTCATTTCATTTCAGTTTATTTACATTCTTCATAAAAACATCAAAAGATATAATACTAATAAATTATACAAATAAATTTTAAACAGAATTAAATAGCAAATTAAATCAATTGAGAATGTGGGGCCAACTTAGAAGTGCAGAAGTCTTATTTGGTGTTGACCCCGATTAAGAAAGGAAAATATTATAATGCAAGAGGAAGTGTTTTAAAATTAAACCAATCAACACTTAAAAATCAAATAACATATATTCTAGTCACTGTGTCCTACAAATACAAATATATATCCTATTCATGAATACAAATTCACACACGCAAACATACCCACGCAAACACCCATACATCATACATGCTCTAACCAGATACATTCTCTAACAAAATTATTTTGAGTTTTCGTTTAAAAGTATTGAGAGTTGGAATTTTGCATATTTCTAAAGTGAGGTCATTCCAAAAATAGACCAAAGTTATAAAATATAGAATGTTTAGAAACCATCGTTCTTACTTTAGGTAAATGATAATTTGATGCAGATCTTGTTTTATAATCGTGATAATCCAAATTAAAAGAAAAGTAAGAGCATAATCTATCCAGAATTTTGTTTCTAGAACACAAATAAAAATTGCGATATTATAATTATTAAAACAACAAATATTGAGTATTTTCAAATGTTCAAAGATTGGTTTTGTGTGGGCAAAGTATGAAGAATGGGAAATGACCATATATATTTTGTTTTATTTACATTTAAGACCAATTTATTTACAAGTAACCAATCAAAAAGCTTTTCTAATTATTTATTAAAATTTTCCATCAAAGTATACAGATTGTCATGTGTCATAAAATTTAAAATTTAAATGTTCAGAAATGTTACTTAAATCATTCATATATTTATAAAACAATAGTGGTCCCAGTATAGAGCCCTGGGGCACTCCACATCTAATTTGTCTCATTTCTGGTTTACACTCATAAATCACAACATATTGTTTTCGATCTAACAAATAACTTATACACCAATCTACTAATACACCTCTAATTCCATATTTTCTTAATTTATTAACTAAAATAGAATGATCAAGAGTGTCAAACGCCTTCCTGAGGTCAAGGAACAGGCCCAACATAATTATTTTATTATCAAAACAAAAATTAACTTTATGTATAAACTCAAGTAAAGCTGAAGATGTGGAGTGCCCAGATCTAAATCCATATTGATTCTGGGAAATAATATTACATTCATACAAAAAACATATCAATCAGTCGGTTATAAAATATTTTTCTAAAATTTTCAAAAAAACAGGGAGCACTGAAAGGGTCTATAAAATGTGTAGAAATTATTTTCTAATCCACCTTTATATACTGGAATTACTCTTGAAATTTTCATTTGGTCAGGAAATATGCCACTTTCTAAGGATAAATTAAAAATCTTACTCAATGGAATACAAATAATATGAAACCCACATTTAACAACAGAAATATGAATATCATCAAATCCAGGGCTTGAATGATTCTTAAGGTCACATACAATATCAATGATTTCTTTACATGTCACAGGTGAAAAAAATGCAGATTTATTATTGTTTTCAATATATTTATAAAATGCAGTCTTCTTCAGATGATTGCACATTACCCCTTAAAGGGACTTAGTAACATTGTCCAAATCCTCAAAATAAAATTTTCATTCTCTGCGGTTCCTTCATACCTTGTTGTATTCGTATTAACAATAAAATCATGGGACAGGTTTCAGTTTTTCAAATTTCCCTTTCGTTACAAAGATATGTACGATCGAAGTATTCAGATAAGAAAAACTCCGGGCGAGTTTTTCTTCTGTGTACAAAGTGAGTGCAGTGAGTTATTGAATATCATTTTGCATTTTCGCTCATTACTTGGCCATGCAATGTCCATTTGACTTGAAATTTTCACACAATATCCTGTGGACATATGAGATAACAATAATATACATTGCTTCAACTATTCATCACTTTTTGCACATGTCAACAAAGTTACTAGATCCCTTTAAGTTGTGACCAATATTCACAAAATATGTATTCAAAATGTTAGAAATATCCTCTTTATTCGGTAAGAGAGCAACTTGCGTGGGGCAGCTTCCTGGTACTCATACGATATTCATGCACACCACATGGTGCGCACATTTTGTATATTAATGAGCTCACTTCTGACGCCGATATCTTGCCTTATCCTTGATCAATATTAGTGGTTTGGGTCTTATTTTAAAGAATATACTTTACATGCATTAGTATATATTACATGAACAAGTTAGCGAAATAATCGATTCAAAATCATCAAAAATTTGCTTAAAAAAAATTATACTTGTTTTAAAATGCTCGCAAAAGCGATCTAAATCCAATTGCTACTTGACAGTTTTATATCACGATAAAGATTATTATGTGTTATTCCGTTTTCGGGCACTTCCAGAAAATTTTTAATTTTAATCGAGTCAAGTTCCACAATTAAAACCATCTAGTACACTTACGAGTTTGCCAAAAATGGAAATACTATGATTTCTCCGAAAATCGCGTTACCTGATTGGTGGGTTACGGAATCATGAAAGGTCACACAAACTTTCGGTCGAGCGATTGTCGGAGAAGCCGGTTACATAGTCATGAAAGTTTGCCTGACCTATCATGATTCCATAACCAACCAATCAGGATACGCGAATTTCGAAGAATGTTGGTCACTTTCGTCGTAAAACGAAATTTGTCTCATTTTACGGTCCTTTAAATACCATCTGAAAATGTGTGCCTCGAATCAATTTTGATATCATTTTGACGATCATTGTTGGAACTTCAAAACCATTTGAGAGAAAATTAGATTGGATATTTAATCGGGTCAAGTTCCAAAAAGGA
Organism: Echinarachnius parma; assembly: GCA_037951105.1. Lineage (NCBI taxonomy): Eukaryota > Metazoa > Echinodermata > Echinoidea > Clypeasteroida > Echinarachniidae > Echinarachnius > Echinarachnius parma. The sequence continues at coordinate 140,062 of JBAMJV010007356.1, read as the reverse complement.
ACAAAAGCTTGCAAAAAGACGATCAAAATATAAGAGATATCAAAAGATATTTACGATTGAAGTGTTAGGATATGAAATTATCTAAGGGACCTTTTCAGCTGTGTACAAAGTAAGTGCAATGAGTAAGTGAATCACTTTGCATTTTTGCTCATTTCTCGGCCAAATAACATCCAATTAACTTGAAATTTACACATTACCTTTTGGACATATCATATCACACCAATACACATTTTATTAACCACGCATGACCTTTTGCACGGTTTGTCAACAAAGTTACTAGATCCCTTTAAGCGCCTCACACTCTAGATAGCAAAATGTTGGGTGCATCGTGTAGTAGATGAAAGAAAAAATTTAGTGAGCCGTAAATCAAGACAGTTGACTTCTTCGAACTGCGGAAATTACTGTTTCTCCCTTAGGTTGGGTATAAAGAGTTGCTCACTGGCGCCGTAATAAGCGTATGACAGTCTGGCGAAACGTGGTGTGCATAATGTAGTAAATGATTGCATTGATGAAGTGGTAACTGAAGGCAATAAAGGTGATAAGGTTAGCGCACCACTGAGGGAGTGGTTGATGACTGAAGGTCACGACGAGGGAACCAACTGTGTAGGGTGTCCAGACAGCGTAGTAGGAGCCTACCACCAAGGCCACAGTGATGGAAGCTCTGTCCTTTGTCTCCTTGCGTTGTGGAGGTGGGGGTGAGCATTGGGAGCGTTGTACATGGTTGTCGCTAGTGTGGAGGTGCATTTGCACCGCTCGTCTTCGGCGTTGCTTAGCGATCATCAGTATCTTGAAGTTCAAACAGAACATGGTTATTGCACACATGTAGATGGGAATGAGATGAAGAACTGTGAATGGATCCTTGTAGTAGATGCACACCCCAGGGTCCATGTCACACGCATCGGCTGCGTGGTAGGCGTGTAGGGACCGGACAACTGCCAAGGTGAAACCTGTCACGAAGCCGCAGATGAGTAGGACCTTAATGCGCCTTGAAGGAAGTAGAGTCCGATAGTGGAGAGGGCGAGTAACGGCCACAAACCTGTCCACTGTGATGATGAGCGGGATGAAGTGCGCCTGGGAAATGAAGATGGTGCAGACCGTTGCGCCGATCACGCACCGGAGACGACTCGTCAGAAGTAGAGACTGATCGATATCGCTGATGATGCGCCCTCCGAAACAGGCAAGCCCGCCGAGGAGGTCATTCAGGGTCAGACTCAGCAGGCACAGTCGGCTGTTTGTGCCAAAGATGTTTGGGATTTTAGGCAGGATATAGAGGATACATATATTTACGGCTCCTGTCACAAGGAAACCAGCGATCCAAGCAAATAACATTGCTATCCTCGGCTCAGTCCACGTTGTGTAAAACGTCTCAAAACTCTGCTGTGTACAATAATTCCCTGACTTCACAATGATCGACATGATGTCAAAGTTTGGTATGGACTGCCTGTGGCACTTTGTATTGAGGAGTAGCAGCAGAAATCAGGCAATCAGAATATGCAGATATATAGGGTGCTGTTCAAAGATGTAGTTGGTTGGAGCGCTCTTGACAGCATGGAACACAATACTCTTGTACAGTGGCACAGATGCAAGAAACAAGCTCTTGCAGTCACGCAGTGTATCTAGTGACAAAGAACAGTGGCACAGATGCAAGAAACAAGCTCTTGCAGTCACGCAGTGTATCTAGTGACAAAGTACAGTGGCACAGATGCAAGAAACAAGCTCTTGCAGTCACGCAGTGTATCTAGTGACAAATTATACAACAGTGCTCTTCTTTATTTCAGCACCTGTTCCCTTGTTGTCAGTCTAATTGTCACAGTTGAAAGAACTATTTAAATAGCTCAATATTTACCTGCATAAATAAACCAGATCATACATCAAACGTATTACATGTATATGTATGCAGGTAGTTCTTTCATTTCATTTCCAGTTTATTTCACTTGTTCAAAAGTACAAAAATACAATTGAAACACAAATAGCGACAAAACACAGGTACTAAAAGAATTCACATAATACGTAGTATAAAAAAGGGTACATTTTTGAGTGAGTAGCGGCGGCAACCAGAAAGGAATTAAATCCTTATAAAAGGCTGACCCTGGAATTATATTTTTTAAATGCTACAAATTTAAAAGATTAATTTTGTATAGCTACAACAACACAGAAAAAAACACAAAAACAACCTAAGGGAACATTATGTCAAATTAAAAATATTATACAGGAGCAGGCATTGTAAGATTGTTTTAAGTTACGTTTAAAAGAATTCAATGAACACGATTTTTGTATATTCAGGAAAGGAATTCCAAAGTATTGGACCATTAAAGAAAATAGATTTATGAGACAGAGTAGTTCGTATTGGAGGTAAATAAACATTTGCGGCATTTCTAGTGGCATAAGTGTGAGTATTACAATTCAATGAGAGACATAAGAGAAGTGAATCTGGTAGTAAACCTTTAAAACATACAAACATACAAATTCCAACTTCATATTTAAACTTATCATAACAATTTAGGATAGTATGTAATTTAAAAATAGGTTCAGTATGAGAATAAAAAGGTGACTGATTTACAATTCTTATTGCACATTTTTGTAGTTTATACAGTGTATCTAAATCAATATTTGATGCACTACCCCAGGCAAGAATACCATAATTTTAAAAAGGTGCAACAATAGAATAATAAATAATTTTCAATAAAATCATTGCACTTATTTGTACTACATTTAACTTTACAAATACAATCAACAGGAAAATGATCACTAAGATCGTTTAAAAGTATTCCAGAGGACATTTGGCATGAGTCATTAGTAAAAATATTGTCAATTAATTATACAGAAGTAGACGAAATACGTGTAGATAATGAATCAAAGGGAACATAGAGTGCGATAATAATAAATCTAAAAACATATTAACATATTGAACTTTTCCAATATTCAAAAGATTAACATTTAAATCGCCAATTAAATTAAAACTTTATTTTCATTATGTACTACATTTAAAACATTTTCTATAAATAATAAGAAGTCGGGTATAGACTGGCAAGGTGGTCTATAAATTGTACCAATTAAAAACTTTTTATTGCACATTTGAGTCTCAATAAAAATACTTTCTACATACAATTCATTAGAATCCAAATCATAACAACGTTTATAATTTAAAGTGTCTTTTAAATACATCCCTACCCCACCACCAAGTTTCCCAGTACGCGAATTACCTATGAAAGCATAATTGTTGATATTAAATAAATCATGTAGCCTATTATAATTAAGCCAAGTCTCAGTAATGCCAATGACATGTGATTGAAGGTTCAAAGAAGATAAAAACGAACACAATTTTTACCAAGTCAGTGCCTGATAAATCACACTTCATGCTCGTCATAGTGTCAAGCAACCATGCCCATTCTCTCGGCACACGGCTGAATGCACACTAACAATAGCGCACGTATTGCTCGTTGTTCGAATGCTATGACAGGCAGTAAGTGCGGTTTATCAGGCACTGACTTGGTAAAAATTGACAAAAATGGGAACCTGACATGGTGACACTCAGAGCGCCCTAAAACAAAAACTACACGACCAAAATGACTGATCTTGGTATCGTTTTTCATTGGAAAAGACATCCTATCCGATGGACATAATCATTATGTTGCTATATTGTGGGAAGTGCCCCGTTCCGTTTTTTTTTGGCCACCCTGTATAGTTCACTGTCTTTCTATTGATGTTCTGATCCTTGCAGTATATATATAGTTCACTGTCTTTCTTTTGATTCCTGGTCCTTGCAGTACGTAGTTCACTGTCTTTCTATTGATTCCTGATCCTTGCAGTACATATAGTTCACTGTCTTTCTATTGATGTACTGATCCTTGCAGTACATAATATAGTTCACTGTCTTTCTATTGATTTTGTTAAACATTGCAGTACATTGAGCATTGAGAACTGGATCATGCCGGCTGTGTATGCAGGTCACCTGTGTCATGTGACCTGGGTCAAACCTCCATGGGCTGATCAACTTCCTGTTGGGTCACGGAGGGTCAAGGTCGGGAAGCACAGGACTTCAGGGAAGATGAGGTATGTTAAACCCTGTATCAAGTTAAAGGGGAAGGAAACTCTGGAATTGTCAAATAATCAATGTTTTTGAAACCACTATCACTGTTTTGACTGAGCACTGTAAGCGGCCATGTTTTCCAAGAAGTAACAGCAAGTGAAAATTCCAGTGTTTCTTTCCCCTTTGATAATAATAATATACTTGATTATAGCGCCTAATAAGTTTGATAATCATTTCTAAGCGCTTTACAATGATATTATTACCCCGGGCAACCAATCCAGCACACAAAGTGCACATTTTCCACTCCCTGGTGAGCATTTCAGTCAGGCAACCTTGTAGGACCACACAGTGCTGAGAAAAGGCATTCTATTCTTCTTTGTACCCATTTATACACCTGGGTGGAGAGCAGCAAATGTGGATAAATTTTCTTGCTGAAAGAAAAACTCAATGGGCATACTCTGGGTTCGTACTCTGGACCTCACGATTGGAAGGCACATGCTCTACCAATTTTGCCACACCACCTCCACAGTTGGTTGTAGTAATACATGACTGGGAGTATGTCTCTGCCATCATTTATTTTTGCAAAGATGTTTCCTTTCCAATGTCATGATTATAATTTGTTGATTCTTTCCTTAGTTATGTAAATCTTCATAAGCTGATCAACAAAGAAATAGATGTTGCAAAGCAAGCCCCTGAGGAGCAGACGCACCCATGGCAACCAGTTTTGCACCTCCCACAGCACTCCATCACCCTTCACCCAGGTCTTGCACCTCCCACAGCACTTCATCACCCTTCACCCAGGTCTTGCACCTCCCACAGCACTCCATCACCCTTCACCCAGGTCTTGCACCTCCCACAGCACTCCATCACCCTTCACCCAGGTCTTGCACCTCCCACAGCACTTCATCACCCCTCACCCAGGTCTTGCACCTTCCACAGCACTCCATCACCCTTCACCCAGGTCTTGCACCTCCCACAGCACTTCATCCCCCTTCACCCAGGTCTTGCACCTCCCACAGCACTTCATCCCCCTTCACCCAGGTCTTGCACCTCCCACAGCACTTCATCACCCTTCACCCAGGTCTTGCCTCCTCCCACAGCACTTCATCCCCCTTCACCCAGGTCTTGCACCTCCCACAGCACTTCATCCCCCTTCACCCAGGTCTTGCACCTCCCACAGCACTTCATCCCCCTTCACCCAGGTCTTGCACCTCCCACAGCACTTCATCCCCCTTCACCCAGGTCTTGCACCTCCCACAGCACTTCATCCCCCTTCACCCAGGTCTTGCACCTCCCACAGCACTTCATCACCCTTCACCCAGGTCTTGCACCTCCCACAGCACTTCATCCCCCTTCACCCAGGTATTGCACCTCCCACAGCACTTCATCCCCCTTCACCCAGGTCTTGCACCTCCCACAGCACTTCATCCCCCTTCACCCAGGTCTTGCACCTCCCACAGCACTTCATCCCCCTTCACCCAGGTCTTGCACCTCCCACAGCACTTCATCACCCTTCACCCAGGTCTTGCACCTCCCACAGCACTTCATCACCCTTCACCCAGGTCTTGCACCTCCCACAGCACTCCATCACCCTTCACCCAGGTCTTGCACCACCCACAGCACTTCATCACCCTTCACCCAGGTCTTGCACCTCCCACAGCACTTCATCACCCTTCACCCAGGTCTTGCACCTCCCACAGCACTCCATCACCCTTCACCCAGGTCTTGCACCTCCCACAGCACTTCATCACCTTTCACCCAGGTCTTGCACCTCCCACAGCACTTCATCACCCTTCACCCAGGTCTTGTACCACCCACAGCACTCCATCACCCTTCACTCAGGTCTTGCCCCTCCCACAGCACTTCATCACCCTTCACCCAGTCATTCTTCCCGGAAGCCGTCCTCAATTAAACAGTCAACATATAAAACAGTGCAACATTCAAATCTGCTTTTTGAACCGTTCAGGACCGGTCCCGAAAATACTCTGGCTGGGGTCTATGGAGAATACATGTTGTAGCAATACTCTGGCTGGGGTCTATGGAGAATACATGTTGTAGCAAAACCAGTCCGTCCTGAACGGGTTACCATAATCATTTAAATTTACCTGATGTTTATGTAATTTATGAATTACCAGAATTGGTATAATATGTTTTCATTTGATGCAGGATAAACTGGGCAGACAGCTACTTCGTGAGCGATGTCCTCTTTGCTCCGGCTACCGATCTGGAAAATGCAAAGCAAGCTGACATTAGCGTTGTTACCATGGAAACGACATGCCTGAAAACTTGCCAATTTTCTGACCCTTCAATTAGGACCAAACTTTCAACTGAAACAATTTCAACTGGTGCTCAATGTATGGACAATACATATCTTGGTGAGAAAGGAGAGAAGACGAACAATGAGATGAACACAAACTGTGCTGCTGAAGGAAAGCATGATAATGTGGATGCAGTCAGTTGGAACTGTGCTTCCAAAAGAGTTGCTAGTGGTGAGCAAGAAAACCCAGTGACAACAAATTTGCAATGTGATCAGATTTTAAACAGCATGCAAAATGACATTTCGACAGAGCAGAGGACACTTAATGTTGGAGACGAGCAGAGGAAACTTAATGTTGGAGACGAGCAGACTATGAAAGAAAGAAGTGATGGTCTAGATCAGCCTCAAGAGAAATGTGAACAAAGTCAACAAATATTAGACGATAGGAACAGGGATGAAAATCAGGGAGAAATAAATGAGCAAATCTGTGAGGAGAGAAATGGGGACAAAGCACAAGGACAAGTATGTGAAGAAGCAACAGACTCATCTAATGCCAAGTCAGTTTATAAGGAGACAGAAGAATCAGAAAGGCAGGAGGACTCGTCTTTGGTTTCCAAGGTAACGCTGGATGATGTTGCTCGGCAGTTCTCTGAGTTCAGAGGGAGATTCATCCTGGATGTGGATCTGGATTTCTTCTCCACGAGAAATCCATTCAAAGAAATGTATTCAAAAGTAAGTGCTTGTAAGTAAATGATGTAACTTTGAATAACTACAGTAGGCAGTACAGATTTATGGGAACTTTTCAAAAAGATAAAGTGGATAACATTGTTTTATCAGCTGATCTTTTCTTGAAATGTTTTGACTAACAAGAAAGAAAGAAGTTTGAAAGAAGAACATTTACAATAATTTGTGTATCTCTGTGCTAATAGAATTCATTTGATATTAGAGCAATTTATTGTAGAGATTTAGTTTAATGAATTTGCTTGTAATTCTGTTTGCATCTCTTATTTTACTCCTGTGTATTCAGGACCAGTATGACCTTCTTGAGGAGCTCTATGATTTCGCTGCTCCTTCAGATGAATCTCTTGCAGCACTGGAGCAATGCCAAATGGAAAGGACCAAACAGATCAGTGAACTGTCGGCCAGTGTGTCTGCAGCTTTCAGCGGCACTGGCTATGTTGCTGCTTGTGGCTGTAAAGAGAGGTGAGGATTGTATGTCTCCTAGCAGTATCCATCCACTACCCCCACTCCTTCACATCCAGTACAGGAACATGTGCCCCCTCTGTGCCTCATTGTGCCTTGCTGGGGGGGGGGGGGGGGGATATGTGTGCCAAGTAAAACAATTGTACCCCAAAATTCAGTCACGGACCCCTTAACAAGCCTACTATACTGTTGTTTGATATTAAATATATGTCCAGCACTTTGCAAAGGGTTGTGTTATTCATTAACAATGCAATTAATCACTGAAACTCACGGAACCAACAGGGCCAATGGTTCCGTAAGTGCCAAACAGCCAAATGTTTGCGAGTGCGCAAATTCTATACCCGCATAATTATGTTTGGAGACAATAGAGAAGCATGGTAGATGCATACATCCTAGTCTTCGTCTGCAGACCCAAGAATAATTCCTATAGTGTCGTGATGGGTTTTCAAATTATATAATTTGTATGGAAACCAATTTTTTTCTGAACTTGTTTTAATTATTATTACATTTCATTTACAAGAATATTATTTTTGGGTGGTGGTTCCCTTTTAAATTGTTAATGTATGCTGTATATTCATCCTCATCCTTCAGGTTTGAGAAGGTCTTGGCCTTGGTAGAGTCCCTGAAGTCTAGTCCAGGCCTAGACCCTGAGTGCCTGGACCCGGATCTGGTCCACATGGCAGGTCTAACATGTGACAGTCACGGAGAGCTGCCCCATCATGTTAGTACTGAGGAGGAGGTAGATAGTCTTGTCACAAGCATGAAACAACTACTCAGCAACATCCCATCACCGGTCATGGTCACTGTCGCAAGGTAGATATACTTTTGTTATTACTTATTTACTTTGGTTTTACTCTGGTGTTGAGACTTGAAGGTAGCTACATCTGAGGGTGAGATCGATAGCCTGAAGTAACTACCTAGCAACATCCCATCATCTGTCATGGTTACTGTTGCGAGGTACATATACTTTTGTTATTACACTGTAATGTCAGAGTGGATTATTCTATGCACAATTTTGTATTCGGTTTGGGATCCATTGAGGTGCTAGTCATTGCTGAATTAGGTGAGATAAAGGCGTTCATGTATGAACCTAGTCATGGAGAGTTAGCTTAATAAGTTAGTACTGAGGGGGAGATTGATAGGCTTTTTGCAACCCTGAAGCAACTACTCGGCAACACCCCATCACTGGTCATGGTTACTATAGCAAGGTAGATATACTTTTGTTATTACTTACTTACTTTGGTTTTATACAAAACATCACATGCACAATTTTTATGCCTCCGCAACGAAGTAGCCGGAGGCATTATGTTTTCGGGTTGTCCGTCCGTCCGTACGTACGTCCCGTTCTCGTGATCGCGTTATCTCAAGAACCGATTAACGGATTTTCACCAAACTTGGGTCATGTATGTATCTTGGGGGGCCAATGATCTGATTAGATTTTGGGGTCATGAGGTCAAAGGTCAAAGGTCACAGAGCTCATTATATATGCAAAAATAGCTCGTGATCGCGTTATCTCAAGAACCGATTGACAGATTTTCACCAAACTTGGGTCATATATGTATCTTGGGGGGCCAATGATCTGATTAAATTTTGGGGTCATGAGGTCAAAGGTCAAAGGTCACAGAGCTCATTATATATGCAAAAATAGCTCGTGATCGCGTTATCTCAAGAAGGGATTGACAGATTCTGACCAAACTTGGTACATGTATGTATCTTGGGGGGCCGATGATCTGATTAGATTTTGGGGTCATGAGGTCAAAGGTCAAAGGTCACAGAGCTCATTATATTGCAAAAATAGCTCGTGATCGCGTTATCTCAAGAACGGATTGACTGATTCTGACCAAACTTGGTACATGTATGTATCTTGTGGGGGCCAATGATCTGATTAGATTTTGGGGTCATGAGGTCAAAGGTCAAAGGTCATAGAGCTCATTATATATGCAAAAATAGCTCGTGATCGCGTTATCTCAAGAAGAGATTTACAGATTCTGACCAAACTTGGTACATGTATGTTCCTTGGAGAGCCAATGAACTGATTAGATTTTGGGGGTCATGAGGTCAAAGGTCAAAGGTCACAGGGCTCATTATATGTAAAAGTAGCTTGAGATTGGAAATCTCAAGAACTGAGTATCAGATTTCAATCCAACTTGATACCTGAATGTATAATAGGGAACAATTGTAGTCATTAGATTTTGGGGTCATGAGGGCAAAGGTCAAGGTCACTTATAGCTCATAATTGTGATACGTCAAGATCTAAAAGACAGAGTACCATCAAAATTGAGTTGACAGAATTAATTCTGTGTACATGTTGATTTGGGCTTGACATAAATAAATTGCGTAATGGCGGAGGCATCATTTTCGACTGCGCGCAGTCGAAGATCCATCTAGTTTTATTAAAAATGGTTGAAACCAATGTGTTTTTAGGTAGCGCCTTTTAAAATTGTTAACGGCTCTTTTGGAATGATAACAGGCTTTTTACTCAGTCGTGTGTCATTTTGTATACCTTTCGAGCATGGTGAAGTTATAACTATTAGTTATGCTCCCCGGGGAGTTGAGATGGTGCGCAAGATAATTGTGCGGGTTTGACCTGTACCCGATAACCAAGGGTAATAATAAAGCGCATAGGGACATGCAATTGTGCTTATGTGTTATGCGCTATATAAAAGTGTTTCATTATTATTATTATTATGTAATGGTGCAAAACTGTACTCTCTATACATAAACTCAACTATCCCTTTAAAGGTGTTTATGTATGAACCTAGTCATGGTGAGCTTCCTCAGCAAGTTAGTACTGAGGTGGAGGTAGATAGTCTGTTTACTTCTGTATTTTCACAAATATTTTCCAACATATTTCTTGTTTCTCTCTCACAGATCGTCCCGTGATGACTACTGCCCTGCTGACCAGGTGGACATGATACAACACAAGGTTCTGTCACTACTACAATCCTTATATGGACAGCTAGATATCCATCTGTCTTATCAAGACCTTATATAGACGGCTAGATTCCTTATATGGTCAGCTAGATTCCATATATAGGCAGCTAGATATTAAGATCGTCCCGTGATGACTACTGCCCTGCTGACCAGGTGGACATGATACAACACAAGGTTCTGTCACTACTACAATCCTTATATGGACAGCTAGATATCCATCTGTCTTATCAAGACCTTATATAGACAGCTAGATTCCTTATATGGTCAGCTAGATTCCATATATAGGCAGCTAGATATTCAGATCGTCCCGTGATGACTACTGCCCTGCTGACCAGGTGGACATGATACAACACAAGGTTCTGTCACTACTACAATCCTTATATGGACAGCTAGATATCCATCTGTCTTATCAAGACCTTATATAGACAGCTAGATTCCTTATATGGTCAGCTAGATTCCATATATAGGCAGCTAGATATTCAGATCGTCCCGTGATGACTACTGCCCTGCTGACCAGGTGGACATGATACAACACAAGGTTCTGTCACTACTACAATCCTTATATGGACAGCTAGATATTCATCTGTCCTATCAAGACCTTATATAGACGGCTAGATTCCTTATATGGTCAGCTCGATTCCATATATAGGCAGCTAGATATTCAGATCGTCCCGTGATGACTACTGCCCTGCTGACCAGGTGGACATGATACAACACAAGGTTCTGTCACTACTACAATCCTTATATGGACAGCTAGATATCCATCTGTCTTATCAAGACCTTATATAGACGGCTAGATTCCTTATATGGTCAGCTAGATTCCATATATAGGCAGCTAGATATTCAGATCGTCCCGTGATGACTACTGCCCTGCTGACCAGGTGGACATGATACAACACAAGGTTCTGTCACTACTACAATCCTTATATGGACAGCTAGATATCCATCTGTCTTATCAAGACCTTATATAGACAACTAGATTCCTTATATGGGCAGCTAGATATCCATCTGTCTTATCAAGACCTTATATAGACAACTAGATTCCTTATATGGGCAGCTAGATATCCATCTGTCTTATCAAGAATAGGAATGAATAGAGTAAACTCTTGGGTCCCTTTGCAGAAAGAGACGCAATTGATTGCAAAGTTGCAATTAATTGCAAGTCAGAAAATTTGCGCATTTGAACCAATCAGATGTGCGCATTTGGTCACATGATCGAACTTACAATTAATTGCAACTTTACAATCGATTGCATCTCTTTCTGCAACGGGGCCCTGGTCTGGTAATATTTTGCTACAATCATTATATGGACGGCTAGATGTTCATCTGTCTTATCAAGACCTGTTGGACTGATGATATATCAGTATGAAAGTATCTCGGGAAGGAATGAAGGGTGCAACACACTTGGCAGGAGATACAGTTGCATGGCATGCTCTCATGAAGACCACAGCAGCGCTTTACAGCGCCACCTGAGCTTGATGATGATGATGATGATGATCAAGAATAGGACAGAAAGGACTAAACTCTTTGTGTGGTAATAGTTTCTACAGTCCTTATATAGACGGCTAGATTCCTTATATAGGCAGCTAGCTATTCATCTGTCCTATCAAGAATATGACTTGAATGGAGTACACTCTTTGTCTAGCAATAGTTTTTACACTCCTTATATGGATGGCTAGATTCCTTATATGGACGGTTAGATTCCTTATATGGTCAGCTAGAATCCTTATATGGACAACTAGATATTCATCTGTCCTATCAAGAATATGAATGAATAGAGTACACTCTTTGTCTGGCAATAGTTGTTACACTTCTTATATGGACGACTAGATTCCTTATATGGACAGTTAGATTCCTTATATGGACAGCTAGATTCCTTATATGGACAGCTAGATTCCTTATATGGACAGCTAGATATTCATCTGTCCTATCTGGTAATAGTTTCTACCATCATTATATGGACATCTAGATTCCTTATATGGGCAGCTATATATTCATGAATGTGTTCTATCAACAGTGCCATGGAGAATAAGACTGAAAGGAGTAAACTCAATGGTAATAGTTGCAGTGATACTGCACAAACATACACAATTGGGCTAAATGTGACTTCACTACTTCAGTCATCGTATTAACAACTAAATATGCATCTGTCATATTAATAATGAGATCAGACAAATATCACTGCAAAATCATTCAGGAAAAGGCTCTCTTATTTGTACATATGGGCATCTAGTTATTCCCCTGCCATTTTAACCCGTTCCCAACGAGTTTATGAAATCCCCATAGATTTTATACACAACCCACTCGGTTCCCGTGGTCAAGGGGTTAACAGTGACAAGATTTAAATGAAGAAAAGCAAATAAAATAGGGTTTCTCTAAGATTCAAACCAGAGACCTCCGTATTGCTAGACCAGTGCTCTTCCAGTAATACTCCTTGAGCAACATTTATCAAAAGGGTTTTGTTCATTCTGCTGTCCTTATATGAAAATGAAAATATCCACTTGTTTTATCACCAACTTGTGTAACCAGGATTGACAGTGCCTGGTTGTTTAGGCACCCTAGGCTGAAATGAAGTAAGCATTATTCTGTTTTGTTCTTACTCGCGTTTAAATATATTTCAACAAAAGGTGAGATCTGGGGGGTGTTTCACGAAGACTCAAAGTTGAACTTAAAGGGGGCCACCAGGCAAAGAACAACACATTATTATATGTTTTTGTACCGTTTTGTGATATCAAATAGATACTCAACAATTTGCAAAGGGTTGTGTAATTCATAAACAAAGCAATTAAATTCCACCACTTACGGAACCACTACTATTTCCGGGTTCCATACGGGCCAAGCATTTGCGAGTGCGCCAATGCTATTCACGCGTACGTTTGTAGGCAATAGAATCCCGGGCGATTCGTTCGCTCTGCACAGAGCGCTCTGGCTCTGCACACATATAGTCTTCGCAATTCAGACCGCATGAGTGCATGCTTTAGAATGGTGATGCGTTTTCCAATTATATTTTTTTTTCTGAAAACATATTTTTGTGAACTTGTTGATGGAATGGAATACTAAAGATGTTACCTTTCTATAATAAGAATATTATTTTTGGGTGGTAAAAACTCCCATGGAGTGTTTTGGAGGATTAAACTACCAAGTACCAAGTACCCTTTAACTCGTTTGACCTAACTTTTATGGAAAGTCCAACTTAGAGTTAAGTTCAATTAGTTAAATCTTTGTGAAACACCCCCAGATGCCTTCTTTGCCAAATTTTTTATTTTTTATTTACATGCATGTATTTGTTAATGGTAAATATATTACTCATTGCGGATATAGTATCGAAAATAATATCGCTAGTGATATTCGTTTGTCTCGCAATGTATGGTTAACAATGGATCTAAAAGATCACGACGTTTCGTGCGCCGCTGCAACACTTCGTCAGGTGACGAAGTGTTGCAGTGGCGCACGAAACGTTGTGATCTTTTGACGAAGTGTTGCAGCGGCGCACGAAACGTTGTAATCTTTTAGATCCCTTGTTGACCATACATTGCGAGACAAACGAATATCACTAGGGATATTATTTTCGACATGTATTTGTTGTTTCATAGACAATAATTTGGCTGACATAATTAAATAAAGATTATCATACTTTGAAACTGCAGTAATATTGTAATTTGTTAACGTTTAAATTAGCCAGAAATTTCACCTGGTATAATGTAAAGTCTTAATATTTTTCAAGGGATATTGAGCAAACTTTCTAAACTGAGTATGTTTTAAAACATTGAAATATATTTTAATAAAAGAAAAAGTAAATCCAATTGTTTCACTTTATGTTGATAAATATAGTGTAGTGATGATTACATGTATGTTATTTGTAAATATATTCTGGTGATATGGTAATGATGATTATGATGTTGATGAGGATCATGGTGATGATGGCGGTCATGATAATGATGATGATGATGATGATGATGATGATGATGATGGTAAGGGTGATGGTGATGATGATCATCATGGTGATGACTGTATGTGGTAATGGAAACAACTGTATGGTGATGATTTTTAATGAGAATTTGTATAATAATGATGTGATCGATGGTGTTGGTGATGATGATGATGAGGATGATGACGACGACGATGATGATGATGGTGTTGGTGATGATGATGATGATGATGAGGATGATGATGACGACGACGATGATGATGATGATGATGGTGATGATCATGATCGTGATGATGATGATGGTAAGGGTGATGCGATGATTTCATTTCATTTTCTATTATTAATTTCAGATAAAATAAAATATAAAAAGTTACAGTAAGAACATTAGCAGGTGTTTGCCATTGAAGCAAGATGCTTGTTGTTGGCAAACCCAAGTAGACAAAATCAGTAACCAAATAAGGTTATACAAATTAGCACATTGATCAAAGAAACTAACCTCGACAAACAAAAAGCACAGAAAACAATAACAACAAAAACTCCATAAAATCTATACAACAGGTTTTTTTAAATAATAAAATTACTAATATTCTGCCAATCTACTAGAGTAATATTCCATTTGACAACTCCCTGGTACTTGACTGAGCACTTTAAAAATAATGAGTTATGTTTTGGGAAATAACATTTTTGGGGTCTCAATATGATCCATGTAATATAATGACTCTAGCAAAGTTTGCTAATTTCTTAAAGGTTATAATAAAACAATTCCCAGTTCTGATCCCCTAAGCACATTTAGCTGTATTTTGCTGATCACCCACTGTATACCATTAATGCGCATGGACGTAGGGGCACATTTTGTCCAGGGGGCTGAGGACTTGCCCGAATCTTCCCAATTTTTACCTCCCAAGCCAAGAAAAAAAAAAGGTTATCAAGATTTATCCACCTGAAATTGTACTTTGTATGACTTTTGCCAGAATACGATACGATTTTGCCCAAATTATGGTATAAGTTTGCCGAATATGGCTGTTATCGAATTTCCAGGGGGGGGGGGGGGGGGGGGCTACAGGCCCCACCCCTCCCCCCATCCCCCGCCTTCTACGACTATAACGTTATACGTCCCTATGACCAATAATTTTTCTTTAAAAAGTCGGCCATCTCAGTGTCATTATCCGGTTAAATGAAGAAAAAAACAACAACCCCAAGGCCAAGCTACTTTTTTTCAGAATCATCTTGCATGATTCTACAACAGGTGTGTGGGCGTGTACG
Source organism: Echinarachnius parma (assembly GCA_037951105.1). Taxonomy (NCBI): domain Eukaryota; kingdom Metazoa; phylum Echinodermata; class Echinoidea; order Clypeasteroida; family Echinarachniidae; genus Echinarachnius; species Echinarachnius parma. The sequence goes on along the minus strand of JBAMJV010007356.1, from coordinate 124,447 downwards.
TACCAGGCCAGTAATTCGCCGGTCATGCGCTGTTTGTTGATGACAGGTCAATGATTCATCATAACATTAACGAGCACAAAGGAGTGCAACAAATGGCAACATATATTCTCAGAAAGTGACATCAAAATGAGTTGAGGCATTTAGATGTCAGAATTTACTGGACCTCAAGTATGTAAGTTTTGAGTTTTAGTGATGATTACGTTTCAGTATGCTTCAAAATGTAATAAAACCTAATTTTGGGACGTTTCTTACAAGCTTCGGCCTCTGCCGACAATATTGTCAATACTTGCGATAACTTACAGGCTATCGCTATAATTTGCTGATACGTGATTATACACGTGTAAGCATGGCTAAGGTGTGTGCGCGAAATTTTGGGCTCGCCGTGGGGAGGGAATTATGTAAAGAATACGCTGCGGATTGTTGGTAATACCACACCATGTACTCAGATAGTGAGACTGATACGGCATAATAAAGCACAATAGTGACATTTAATACGCATCTCACTAGTGCTCTGTCTAAATAATATAGAAGTATTTCTCAATGGGCCGAGATGTTCACGACTATCCTGTGCATTGCATTGGCCATTGTCATGATAAAAACCAGAATATAAATGCGGGTATGCGAAGTTGTCGTTAATATTTGAAACAATGTAATAATGTATGTCTACTACCAGTGAAAAGTAAACTTTTAGTTACTAGAATGAGAATTGTGATGGTGGTAGAGATGATAATGATGTCCGACTCGAGATCGAGACTCGAGGAGTCTGACTCTGAGTGAGGAGGATGATGGGGATGATGATGATGATGATGAAGACAATGATGTCGATGATGATGATGATGAAGACGATGGTGATGATGATGGCGCTAATGATGATGTCGATGATGATGACGACGTGATGATGATGATGAAGGTTATCGTCTTGTTGTTGATGGTGATGCCTGATGCCTTGGGAATGATGATGATGGAATAGAATATGCTGTGAATTGTTGTCGCAGTGGATACATTTTTTCACACTTACTTGGGAATGAATGGGGGGATCCTTAATAAAAGTTCGAAAAATGATTTCCCATTGTGATATTTACAGGTTTGTGTAGCACTAGCAGCAAGTAATACAAATTATCAGTTTCTGAATTACTTGTATGTACATTTGTTTCATGATTGTATTTCCGTTTTTTTGTTTTTAATTCCAGGTTGGTGCTTCAAACTATTGTCAACATGCAAGCCAGTGGTGATCAAACAGCTGTTTCTTGAGTGAATATTGTACAACATCACACTATGAATATGGCACTCTTTCAGACCCACCTCTAAAGGCTCTAGTTTAAACTCTAGCAGTGTAGTGGACTAACCTAAATACCCCCTAAATTGAAACATGAATCTGAATGATACTGTATTTGTTTTGTCATATTTGTATTTTCAAATGATTTTTTATATTAATTACAGGTTGGTGCTTCAAACTTTTGTCAACATGCCAGCTGGTGATAATCTGAGGTCTGTTTCTTGAGTGAATATTATTTTACAACCCAACTATGGCGAGCGGTCACGGCCATGGAAGCCGCCCCAGAAAGCTGACCTCATTTCGCAAGATGATCAACGAGATCCTGGATGAAAGAGAGAAGGAGAAGCTGTGTCGTTCAGTTCAAAGTCAAGGTAAACCCACACATAGCTATATTACAATAGTGTTGTGCGGAGCTAAACCTCTCCTGCTTGCTGGACTATAGGTAAACCCACACATAGCTATATTACAATAGTGTTGTACAGAGCTAAACCTCTCCCGCTTGCTGCACTATCCAGCACAAAAATATGTTTGCTGGCCGATTCCTCCCTCCATTTACTAGCAAATGCAAACAAACTTTTGTTTGTAACGTGATCCACAATTCAGAGATCATGATAATATTAATGATAATAATGATATGATGTATTTATATCGCTTAATGCAATTAAGCCTCTAAAGCCCGGCGCAGAGAGCCGACTCGACCCGATCCGACTGGTTTTCAGTCAGGCTAGAGTCAGTTTCGGAGCCGATTCAGCATGTTGAGTTGGCCTAGAATGACCTCTGACTGGCTCTTGATTGGCAAAACAGGAGTCCTGAGGCAACGCACACTGAGTTAATCAAGCTGAAAACCAGTCGGATCGGGTCGAGTCGGCTCTGTCTGCGCCGGGCTTAAGTCTTTAGTAATATGCTGTCATAGTCATTATCCTCTATATATATATATCATCATCATTGAATCATTACCGGTATCATCATGTTGCCATCGTCTGACCCTAACACTTTTACTATCATTAATTTCAAGTCATAGTCATCAATTATATTTGAATGATAACACTTTTATTTGCAATATTTGTTCTTGCTATAGATGGTTTTGGGATGGTCCCGATGGAAGTGAACTGTTTCTGGGCCAGGCTGTTCTCTCAGCATTTTGTGGCAGATCTACCTGAAGAGCTCAGAGATGACATGCTCTTCTTCATTCACCGCAAACAAGCTGCCACAAGACAAGAGAAGCCGGTAAGACTTCATTGTATACAAATGATGCACAGTCTTGAGTGGATCGGTAAGAATTGGATGCACGAATTTAACTTTGGAATTGTTTAAACCCACGAGCGCAACGAGTGGGTTTTAGACCACTTCCAAAGTTAAAAGAGTGCAGACAATTCTTACCGATCCACGAAATATGCCTGTGCAGCATTTGTTTTATAAAATAGATGCAAAAAAATGCTAAAATCAAACTAAAGTGAGCCATGCATCAGTAAAATGCATTTATAATAGAATGCATCAGTAAAAACTTTTACACGCTAATTGATCAATCAGAATGCAAGGATTCTTCTACCCATTTTATAACATTCGTAAATGTACATACTGAAGTAATTTTCATTACTCTAATACATTTATTTATATCGAACCATTATTAATCAGACATCAACAACCGCTCACTCAGCCACACATACAGAATATCTCACCTTATATCGTCTCACTGCCTGGCCTCCGAGACCCGGTAGCTCCGGCGTCTCCGAGCTCCCATCACACGTAGGCACTCGGCGGCGAGCCATAGCGTGAGTTGCCACGAAACCGTCAATAACGCAAACCTTCTCTCGTATCCTAAATCCTAACCTAATTTCTAACCTAACGCCACACAGGCACCTAATACGACCACACAGGTCTACTAAACTAATATCCTAGCGATAATTGATAGCCACAAAGGCAAATAATAGTGTTCCACACAGGAGAAAAGCACATGTAATCTACGGCGACTTAACAAAACACGTCTAGTCACGGCAATGGCTTGAGGTTCAACTACGTGCTCCGCCAGTTTACGTCACTGATGGTGGCACGTTATATCTCTCTATTCAAGCGTTAACGGGGCCTGACTTCCTGGAAACCCGTTTTTAGGTCCCAGGGTCAAGTCCGACACAATACACGGGTCAAAGACCGACAAACTTTAGTTTGCAATCTATCACCTAAACGTAGGGGCTTGCAGATTCGGCTGCAAGCAGTCTCGAGTCAATACAATTGCCTAGAATTCTTGGCACATAAGAGAGGAATTGTAACAGAGACATCTCTGAACTATAGCAGTCCAAATCAGTGACTGCTACAATACTTTAGGGTCACGCAACGTCTGTTTTTGAGGTTGCTATGTCCAATATTCTTAAAACAACCTTTTGTAATTTATAGTCTTTAAATGCTAGAAAACAACAGAATGATGCTGTCCTCACAATCACAAACAATAATTTGGGAAAATTTTCTTTTTCTTTTGTTCCCCCCTCATTTCTTTGTTTCCTGCAGTCTGGCTTAGATTTGTACAGACAAGTGTCTAAGAATGATGCTATCTAAACAACTTGTTGTTAGGGAAGTTCTTAAATGCTTTACAGAACAACATAATGATACTTGTCTGATATATCACACCCCTAATATATTCTCTAATAGCATAATAATTCATCTGTAGCGGTAATAACTTTGACCCTGAAAATAATATTAACCTGTATTTGCTGAAAACAGAGATTGGGGATTAAAGAGGTTTACAAATATTTATATATTTTTATTTTTAAATCCTGTCTTCATTGTTTTCCCCTTTGTTTTCTTTGATCCCAGCAGCAAGCTCGCTTAGAGGTTTACAGACGAGAATCTAAGAACCTCCCCAGCCTGGGGGAGCCCAGTATAGACTGGGAGGAAACCGTGTACCTCAACCTCATACTACAACAGGTAATCATGATGATGATGAAGATGATGATGTTGTTGATGAAGATCGGAGATGACGATGATGGCGATGGTGATGGTAGTGATATTTATGATAATGATAATGATGATGATGATGATGATGATGATGATGATGATGATGATGATGATGATGATGTTAATGATGATAATGATGGTAATATTGATGATAATGATGATGATGATGATAATGTTGATGATTGTGATGACAGTATAGACTGGGAGGAAACCGTGTACCTCAACCTCAAACTACATAATACAGTCTAACGTGCCTTATTGGCTACCTGTCTACAGCAGCCAACCTGTCTAAATGGCCACCAAAACGATCCCTTGCAGGGGGAAATAGTGTGATGGAACCTGGCAATTTAGGTCACCTGTCTGCAGTGGTCACTATTCTTGTTTCTCTTAGATGGTCACTATATACAGAAGTGACTATATAAACTTTACACAAAAACACACCCCTGAACAACTGCTTATAATATCATATCCAGATTTCGTCTTGCCAAAATGTATTAATATGAGGTAACCATTTATTCATGGTTGAGTAATCAAAATTAAAGACAAAATTATAATATTTTGAAGTTCGCAAAAGTAATATCATTATTGCACTTTATTGAGTAATGAACAATTTCAAATTGCACATGCAGTCGGAAGGAACTTTTACAATCCTATGCAAGAACACAGAACAAGCTTATATTCATTAACTCATATTCTCATGTGTTTTATTCATTTCAAACTTGTTTGTTTGTTTCATACAGTACCACTATATTCTGACGTTTTCGGTGTGCATAAACTATGAAGGAACTCTGATGATCTTTATACACAGGAAAACCAAGTTTAATCAGCTCACTTTCATACATTTTTGTTTCATTCTCAACTAGCATTTTATCACCCTTTTTGTTTTCATTCAGTACAACTATATTCTGACGTGTGCAGTGTGCATCAAATCAGAGGGAACGTTGACGATATTACGCAAGCACACAGAGCAGGTCTTTGCCAGTCCGTCCAGACGACGTATGGATAGTAAGGGGGAGGAGTGCGAGGTCTCTTATCCAAACATATTCTTCATCATTGATAATTTCGATGAGGTAAGTTCAAATTTAAATTAAAATTCAGTTTATTTCCACAGTCTGATAAAATACAAGCAAGTTAGCCCGCTCCCTTTGAGATTCTGAAATCTCAATAGAATTTGTACACAGCTCACCCAGTTCCCCTAGTCAAGGGGTTAAATGACTTCTATGATAAAGGAGGTTTACAGAGTGATAATGTTCTATGTTCAATCCTTCCTCTGTTTTTGCCTAGATATTTGGTGACTACGGTGCAGGAAGGGCAAATGTCCTATAGAATGTTGGCAGTCACGTGTGATAAGGACTTTTGTCCATGTAAGAGTGGAAAAGATTTCTGTTCTTTAATTTTTAATTTTTGCCTAGATATTTGGTGACTTGACGGTGCAAGAGGGGCAGATGTTCTGCGTGGAGCTGGTTTTTGTAATAAAGGAGGTTCGCAGTTTAATAATGATTTATGTTCTGTATTTTCTCTGTTTTTCCTAGATATTTGGTGACTTTACGGTGCAAGAAGGGCAGATGTTCTGTGTGGAGCTGGTTGCGAGTGAGAAGCAAGGGCCATTCCGTTGTGTCGTCTTCCTGGGATCAGTCAGGCATGAAGCCTTGAAGAAAGTCTATGACAATAGGGTATGTATGTTTGATAATGTTTGCGATTTATATAGCAGCCAATATGATTGATAATCATCTCTACGCGATTTACATTATTACCCCGGTCATTGGACACATTTCTACTCAATCCAAATGTAATGTACACTTTCTGCTTCTGGCAGCCATATGGCTTCTACCAGGGGCAGGGGAGGGTGGAGTTAATCAGGGTGTGAGGACCGCATGGGGTGTGCAAATGGCTTCTACCAGGGGCAGGGGAAGGGTTAATCAGGGTGTGACGACCGCGGGGGTTTGCAAATGCAATAACTTAAATTTTCTTGTATTTCTGTAAGTTTGTGTAGATTTCTCTCACTTTTCTGATAACCTCTTTATGTCTTCATTTCCTACAGGCCAGTATGTCCTCCAGAGTAGTCAGTAAGGTGTCTCTAGGCTTCTACCAGGGGCGGGGCAGAGTGGAGTTCATCAGGATGCAAAGTTTGAAGATGCTTTTAACTTACTCTTTATTTTCATCTGTTTCCAGCTATTATTAATGAAAGTTAAATTAGATTTGTCTTACCTTTCTTTATTTGTTTCCTACAGGCGAGTATGTCATCCAGAGTAGTCAGTAAGGTGTCTCTAGGCTTCTACCAGGGGCGGGGCAGGGTGGAGTTCATCCGGATGCGAGGCCCAGAGGGGAAGGGGTTTGCAGAGGTAGCAGTGAGCAAGGCTAACTGGGGTGCTTCCTCCGTAGAGAGCAGTACGGAGGATGTCAATGCAGCCGCTGACAACTATGACTCTGGGAGTGAAGGGGTAAGGAATACATTGTTCTGAAAGGGATCTAGCAACATTGTCCAAATATAAAAATCTTACTTGGAACTCGATGGTTCTTAGTGGTTCTCTCATATCCTTGTTGTAGGTTTAGGTTTTTCAAATTTCCCTTTCTTTAGAAATATATTTACGATTGAACTGTTTGAATTCTTAATTATCCACTGGAAAAGTTATAATGTATACACAAATTCTTAAAGGGATCTAGTAATTTTGTTGACATGTGCAAAAAGTGATGAATGGTTGATATATTGTATATTTGAAAGTTACATGTTAAATGAATGTTATATGTATTGAGCGCAAAAATGCAAAGTAATATTCACTAACTCATCGCACTGACTTTGTACACTGTTATGACTATACAGTGTCGATATAGTGACTATACATTGTCTTGAGAAAGTCTAAGTCAAACAGTAAGAAGCTGTTCTTGGAATAGAAAACATTTTCTTACTTTTCTTACTTCGGAGCTGTTAAAAGTATCACATATTTAGGGTAATTGGTGCTTTAAAATTCATAATATTTCTAAATTGTTTCTTTTATTCTTCTTTTTAGCCATCCACCCCTGGTCTCCCAAGGGATGTAGTTATCGGGTCTCCGATCCACAAAGGCTTGAGGAAGTCCCAGTCAGATAGTGAGACGCTGTCATCATTGACCAATGGGAAGCAAGAGGAAGATCCAGGCTGCCAGTCGGAGGGGGAAACAGGTATTAATGTAGAACCCATTATAACAAGGTTTTAGGACCAGGTAGCTTGTTCTACAGTGGATCCGCATTATAATGAGATCTTCAGGACCATGGAAATTGAGTTGTTATATAACAGGTCCTTAGTCACTCAGTCGGACAGTGAGACGCTGTCATCACTAACCAACGGCAAACAGGAGGAGGATCCCGGCTGCCAGTCAGAGGGAGAAACAGGTAATGTAGAACCAATTATAGCAAGGTCTTTAGGACCAGGTAGCTTGTTATACAGTGGAACCTCATTATAATGGGGTCCTTTGTCTGACCATGCGTACGACCAGGTTGTAGCTCATAATGTCTGTTACATTTAACCCTTGCAAGTGTTTTCTAATATAAATTGCTTATTCAGGCCCGTTACCTATTGTCTTTAAATAATTGTTCATCTTTCTTTCAGAGGACGGTCCCCCAAGTAGTTGGAGTAGACGGTGGATGCGCAGGACGTCTGACGCGTTACTTCGTCTGACCATGTATAGTACTAATTTTTTCACTCATCACATGTTACATTTCACCTTACTGAGTGTTTTCTAAAAGATAATACTGTTTCCTTTGCAGAACTAATTCTCAACAAAAATTGTTTATTATCTTTCTCCAACAGAGGACGGTCCCCCAAGCAGTTGGAGTAGGCGGTGGATGCGCAGGACATCTGATGTGTTGCTTCGTTTAACCATGTGTACTGCAGTTTGTAGCTTATAATGTCTGCATTAAATATCACCCTACCTAATGTTTTCTATTATATCACACATTTAGTCTATATTACTATTTATGATTTTCTTCTATTCTTCAGAGGACGGTCCCCCAAGTAGTTGGAGTAGGCGGTGAATGCGTAGGACGTCCGATGCGTTGCTTTGTCTGACCATGGGTACTACACACACTTTAGCTCATAATCTCTGCATTACATTTCAACTTCTTGCCTAATTTTACGAATATAAATTTTTATTCATGCAGCCATAATTCTCAATAATTTTGTTCTTCTATTCTTCAGAGGACGGTCCCCCAAGTAGTTGGGAGTAGGCGGTGGATGCGTAGAACATCTGATGCGTTGCTTTGTCGGACCATGCGTACTGCACACGTAGTAACTCATAATGTTTTTTACATATCAACTTACCAAGTGTTTTCAAATATATGTTACTCATTCAGTCATACTAATAATGATTTGTCATCTTTCTTTCAGAGGACGGTCCCCCAAGCAGTTGGAGTAGGCGTTGGATGCGCAGGACGTCCGATGCGTTGCTTCGTCTGACCATGCGTACTGCGCAGGTCCCAGCCCTTAATGTCCACCTTACATACGTCACCCTGCCATGGCATCGCATCATTGCAGGTAGGGATGATAATTCACCTTCATTTATATCAGGGCTCCACACTTACCTTTTTGTTAGTGGCCCGAAGGGGCCAGTGAAATAATTTCTTCCCCTTTTCTGGTGGCCCGAAAGAACAATTTACTGGCCCGAGAATTGTATTTCACACGGAAACTTTTTACTATTCAAAATATCACTCTTTCCTGATCAAACCTGTGATCATAGATGAAGCATGACATGGAAGAAAAAAAGATTTTCTAATTTTGTCAAATGTCGGGTTGAAAATCTGCTTGCCCAATCAGGCCACCAAAATATGACTTTTATACATTTTTGCTGGCCCGAAGTGCAATTTCACTGGCCCTGGGCAAGTGCGAGTGTTCAGCCTGTTTATATATTGTGGGTTGGGAAAGATAAGGGTTAAAGGTCACTTTATGGACATTGGAGATAGGGAACCAACACCCACAAATAATATTGTTATGAATGAAAGGTAAAAGTTTAGTAGTTCATTCCACCATTAAGTTCAAAAAAAAAAAAGTTTTCTAGCAATTTATGTAATTTAAAAACTCATCATCATATTTAGGGACCTGTGTTCGTGGGTCTGCAGAAGAGGACTATCTATTGTCTAGAATGTATGCGCCTTCCGTGATCTTATTCTCCCCAAACGTATGACTTACTTGACTTACTGACTTAGGTGCACAGGACGGTGTGTCCCTTCGCTCCCCTACGAGAGATTCTGTTCCACTCCGGTCTGTTCTGGGCTATGAGCTCTGCCTCGTGTAAAGGTAGTCCCACGTCGCTCTGGGCTTGGTCTCTCCATCTTGTAGGAGGGCGTCCCGGGGGTCTACGTGCATCAAAGTCATTTCTGTATGCTTGGAATGGTAGGCGGTGATGCGGCATGCGGACAACATGCCCAAACCATTTCAAGCGTCGCTTTGTTATCTCTTCACAGATGGTGTTTGTGATGCTTAGCCTTTGTCGGATTTCTTCATTTCTCACCCTGTCCATTAGGTGAACTCCCAGGATGGTCCGGAGACACCTCATTTCAAAAACCTCAAGCTTCTTTCTGTCTGATTTACGCAGAGTCCAAGATTCCGCTCCATATGTAGCAATAGGGAGGATGAGGGCTCTGTAGATTCTAACTTTAAGCGTTCTTGATATGTCTTGGTTGGACCAGATGGTACTTTTTAGCCTTCCAAATGACCAGGCTGCCAGTCTTACTCTCCTTTTCACATCTTCTTCTATGTTCGGAACTATGCTACCAAGGAATACAAACGTATGCATGAATAGAATTGATGCACACTCGCAGACGTTTAAACATAGATTTACAATTGAAATGTTATCTATCCTTACTTTGAGTATATCAATTAATCACTCCAAATGTTTGTTGTATCTTCCAGATGTGTTGGAGGTGAAGAAAAAGCCTGTGTTGAGTTAGCACACATCCACACCTACCAGCCTACTACAGGTGAACCAGCCCCAGTATAGCCATGTGATCATCTCAATGTACAGTCGGACCTGTCTTAGTGGCCACCTGTCCATAACAGCCAACCTGTCCTTAACAGCCAACCTGCCTATACTGGAGGTAAAGACGAAGCCAGCAACAGAGTGAATATCCTTCATAGAAATATGGCAGCTCCCAGTGCAATGTATGAAGAGCGTCTTCAGACACGATCAGACAGTCAGTCTTAAATCAATGAGCAGATTTTGCAGGCATTAACCCAATAGTGACAATTGAATCTGAAACATACATTTTCAACCAGGGATATTTTGACATGTTGACAAGTTATTATGGACGAAACCGTTCTTGCTGATCAATCATTTTTGTTCTATTAGTTAACTTTTTCATGATATCTTAGAAGTAACTGGCTTTAGTAGATGAAATCTTCATCCGTTCCATCTAATATACAAAGATGTTTTTATTCTTCCATATTCACATTCCAAGTTCTGTTTTTCTGTCCATTTTAATGGTCTCCTCAAATTTGTTTAAAATACAAAATAGAAAATCAGGTTTTGATTACTGTATATGTATCATGTTCATTATGATCCAGTAGTTGAATATAGTACAACTATCCAATTAGGTTCAACTAAATACCTATATTAGGTGTCATTGAAATTATCTTAACCCTAATCCCACTGGGGGATTTTGGCCCCCCCCCCCCCTGTCGTTTTTTTTCGACGTGCATCTAGACTGATTGGAATTTCTCACGTTCAAACTTCATGACTTTTTTCTCTCAAGTCTCCCACACGTTTTGATATATAATTCACCCCCGGTCGGACATGGAGAACTGAGTTTAGAGGTCGATAATTGCTCGACCGTCACAAAAAAAATGCAATTTTTGTACAGGTTTCTATGTAATTCCTACATCCGATGCCATGTAAACTCCAAATCTGTTATAATTGTTACATTGAATTATAATTTGGATTATTTCTTTGTTATTAGTTTAATTCATACACTTCAGAGATAAATTCTTCTTCTAAAAAAACAAAAAAAAAAACAATAAAAACAATAAAATACATAAGAATGGAAAACAATGTGGGTAAATCCGGGAATACAAATTTGCATATTTATGCAAATTAGTGATATATTTTATTACCATAAAAAACATGGATATGATGAATTACATCATTTGAAAGTATTTTTACCTGAAAACCTGAAGAAATCCTGTAATTTCTCTGATTTTAGATGAAAATCCAATTTCCACCCAAATTCGTCAAAAATTTGCATATTCAAAATTTTAATTAATTATAAAAAAAAAAATAATGTCCAATTTTTTTTTTTCTTCAAATTATTATTCTACAAGACTAGTTATACGTATGTGCCAATTTTTCGAGTCAATCGGTCCATTCGTTGCCGAGATTTGAGGGGGGGGGGCCAAAATGGCCCCCCCCCCCCTCCCCCCCCCCCCCCCCCCCAGTGGACTCAAGTGATCAAAATAACCCAGTGGGATTAGGGTTAAACTAATGTTATTATACAGGTCTGTGTGCTATGGTCTGTATCATAAATTGTTGGAAGGCTCGGACCCTGGACTCGGAATTGAGTTCTGACTCGTCCATTTTAAGGGACGCAAACTCAGACTCTGAGAACTGTGACTATAGGTCTTACACTCTGGACTCTAGATTATGAGAAGTGAACTGCTCCGTAGCATGGGTCATTTTTGTGTAGTAAGCACAGTACTTATATACAGGGCTCGAAATTAGCACTAAAAGTTGTTGTTGGTATATGAATGCTTTTATAATTTTGCGCCATCTTATTTAAAAGAATTGTTATCATTGCACACACCACTAAGAAATCTTCGTTCAAATAAGAAAAAATTATTTGTTATTCCACTAGTTTACACTAAATCATATGGTGAACGCAGCTTTGCTCACACTGCCCTCAACCCTATGGAATAATCTCCGGAACATTTGAAAAATATTGATAATATTGATAAGTTTAAGATTGCTTTAAAGACATACTTATTTAATACTTAATGCATTTTTTTTTCTCTCTTATTGAAACCCAGATAATCTCTTTCTTCGTGTATTTCCTTTCTCTTCAGCGCATAGGGACATGTTTTAAAAACTATGTGTTATGCGCTATATAAAAATTGTTAATTATTATTATTATTACCCTGGGGACCACTGAAAAATTAACTTTGGCCACAAAAATCAACTTCGGCCACAAAAATCATATCATTAATGCCATATTTTATTCATCTAACTGGGCAACAAAACACAGTGAACTTCATAACAGGGAGCATAGGAGCATGGATTTTTACTTTTATCAGGGTAAAAAACAGAAGAATGTAAGGTACTTATACAAGTACAATTTACCCTTGTTATAAAAAGGGTCTTGTTATAATCAGATATGTAACTCATTATAATGAGGTTCCACTGTATCACTTTGTTATTTTGTCTTTGTTTGATGCCAGCCAACACTGGAAACGAACCCAATTCTGGTTTAGGGGCCCCAACATTACCCATTCAAGGACCGTTTGATTTTTGTATAACTTTGATTTTCTTTAGACCCTAGCCAGGTTTTTTTGTATTACCTGCCCCAAAATGGGGTAAGGGAGTTTGGTTCAACTAGGTCTACTGGACCACCAAGACAAAACAAAGGAAAGGTTAATTTCGAGCCTTGACATAGATACCTCGTCTCTTGTAATAACAGTAGCATTTCTAGAAGGTTTTTTAGATGTTGATATTGTGTATGTGATGGATCTTACCACTGCTATATGTGTGTTTTTACCCGGCCCTGTCACTTCATGTACAAAGGTGCAACATCTGGGCCCCGTTGCAGAAAGACTAACACTCAAAGTAAAGTTGCAATTGATTGTAAGTCGAATCATGTGACTAAATGCGCAAATCTGATTAGTTCAAAAGTGTATATTTTCCGACTTGCAATTAATTGCAATTTGAAATTGATTGTAACTCTTTCTGCAACGGGGCCATGGTCATTCTCAAAGTGAAACTGCTGACCCTCTTTTTATCACAAAAATGGGTACAAATTTGCATACCAAAATGGCCTTAATATTTGCATTACATTTACAAGTACACCTAAACAAAACACTCCTTTTTAAGACTTCAGGGGCACAAATAAAATATATTGTGTGACCCTTCACAAAAAGTGCTATATTTTTTCACAATAATTGACCCTCATTACATTTGTTTGAATGACCGTGCGTACGCTTGACCAATGTGAAGTGATGGGGACAGGTTTGTACAATTGTTCTGCTTTTGCAAGCAGTATATTAGATGCAACGTGCAATATGTGCCAACACGGTCAGTCGAAGTGTTTTTTGTCACGACAGTAATATGATTGTGTAATTTCATGTTTGCTCGTGTGTGCATAGTTTAGTTTTCCTTAAAGGAAGGTTATGGGTAAGAAATGATTTTATATTAACTTTTTTCAGCAAAGATGTTCGCCATGGATAAAACAGTTGCTTGTTAATGCTATGTACATTTATATATCAATGTTTTTGATTGATTATCCTGTGCTTGCATCTTACAGCTTTCTGTAAAGGTGATTTAATTATCAATTTTTGGGAGGTTATGGGTAATAAATGATTTCATATTAATTTTTTCAGCAAAAATTGTCACCATGTATAAAACAGTTGCTTGTTAATGCTATGTACATTTATATATCAATGTTTTCAATTGATTATCTTGTGCTTGCATCTTACAGCTCTCTGTGTACTGTACATAAGAAAGTGATGATTTAATTATGGTTTTCAGTCGGATCAGCTCTGCGTACATTGCCTCACGAGTCTGATTTTGCCAGTCGGAAGCCAATCCGGCCCGATTCAACATGTTGAATCAGCCGCAACTGAATCGGCCGACTAGCTTTCAGTTGAGTCGGCTCTGTCTACGCCTGGCTTTACATCTTTCTGTGTACTATACAGAAGAAAGCGGTGGTTTCATTATCAGTGTGTGCGAGTCTATGGGTGAGAACTGATTTCATATTATTTGTTGTTAGCTAACATTCTCATGCATAATAACAATTGTTTGTCATTGTTTGATATCTAGGTATATTGATGTTTAAAAGTGCGTCTGCTCACATCTTAGAGCTCTCTGTATACTGTACAGAAGAAAGTGGTGATTTAATTATCAGTGTATGGGTAAGAAACGATTTCATATTATTTTTTTAAAGCTAACATTCTCATGCACAATAACAATTGTTTGTCATTGCTTGGATATCTAGGTATATTGATGTTTAAAAGTGCATCTACTCGCATCTTGCAGCTCTTTGTATACTGTACAGAAGAAAGTGGTGATTTTAATTATCAGTGTATCATACTGTATGGGTAAGAACTGATTTTGTATTATTTTTTTCAGCCATCATATATCATGCATAATAACAATTGTTTGTTATTGGTTTGATGTTTTGATATATTGATGTTTTACATTGCTTCTGTGCTTGCATCTTACAGCTCTCTATATACTACATGTATACAGAAGACAGTGTTGATATCGGCGTTTGTTTATTTTTAAGCTATCTATCTATTCACCAAGCTATAAATCAATGATGCCAACTACAAGAATTTGTAACAGATTCTGTTTTTCACCAGGTGAAAATATATAGTTCTGTTGACAATTTTTAGAAAGTTGGAAGCTAGACAAAATGCTATGGATTCTGGTAAATCTTTATGTATGTAATTGTTGCACAAAATGTATCTTGCCATACATTATTCAGGGGTAAAGGTCATAGCATTTCTTTCCATCGGAATACAACACTAGCCAAGTAACATTGTTGTACTTTTTTCAACTTGTTAATCTTTATGCTGTATTAACTTTATACAGAAAGATGAGTTTATGTTTTAACAATGATTTCTAATTGATACATTATATTTATTATGTTATACTTCCCAGGCAATGAGGCTACATATTGGCATGTATTTTATTCTGTATTTTATTCTTTTAACCCCTTGACTACGGGAACCGGGTGGGTTGTGTACAAAGTCTATGGGGATTTCAGAAACTCGTAGGGAACGGGTTAAAGGGATAGTTGAGTTCTGGTAAGGAGAGTACAGTTTTAGTGAAACTGAATTTTAGTAACCAAAACCTGCATCATTACATTACAAACTAATAGTTATAACTAGAAAGGAACACAAAATTACAAATGACGCAGTAAAGATCATGCTATCATTCAAAAAGAGCCGTTAAAACGTAAGAGGGCGCTCTCTAAACACTCATCGGTTTCAACCATTTTGAATAAAATATTGTGCATGTGATGCTTTGTTGAAATAGTGATTAGATAGAGAAATAACCAACAACTATTTAAATACCTATTTTGTAACTTTTTTGAAAAGAAGCATTTTTTAAAATTTTTAACGGCTGGTTCAAAATTCTCTAATAAACCCGGGGCCCCGGGTTTATTACAAATTGTTATATTTATGGATATTTCAGCCGTTTCTGAACCGATTTTGATCAAACAAAGATGATTTTATTGTTTAAATATTATGCTCTTTCAAATTTTACACTCAGTTTTTCATTACCTCACAAACCAATTAAGTAGTCTAGCGCCCTCTCTACCAAAACTCAACTTTCCCTTTAAGATAGCGATATAAACAAAATATACAGTTACAGTACTGGTGTGCATTCATTCCAATACATTTCAAGTCTCAACTGCCATTATGAATCCATACTAAACAAATACCAACAAACGCTTGTACTGAAGTATGTAACATAAATTGTGAAGACTATGATTGTACATCCCAGGTTATTAATTGTGTCAGTACTGTCTCAATTGTGCAATATGCAAATAAATGTGCACTAGATTTGCTTTCTTAATTTGAAGGCATATATGTATACGCCTGTTTTAACATTTTATTTCAAAGTATTGAATCATTCTTGCCAAAGAAATGTTATGATTTGTTTGAGAAATATAACAATTTTCTTTCATTTTAGTAATTATTTTTTACCTACTCTTTTTTTATAAGAGTTTATGTTTATCTTAATTGTTTAGTTTTATCACTTATATAGTATTAAATTCTCAGATTTATTTCGTGCTTTACAAACACAAATCATGTGTATAACGTGGTGGCATCTAGTCTGTTTAATGTTGATAAACAGAAAAAAATGTCACATGGAAAGAAAAGATAGGTTCAAGGTACTTGGTTTGAGTAATGTCATGTGCAAAAACATTAGTAGGATGGACAAATAATATCTGTGGTAAATTGCTATGCAGGCAAAATAATACAATATTTTTTTATTTATTTTTTTTTTTGGGGGGGGGGGGGGAAATGGCTTACATACCACTGGCTTTGGGGCATTGTTATGTGTCACGCTTTTACTCAAAATCATTCATTTATATCTTGATCATTTCGACAAAACTGTTTAATTATATAGAGATACATTATTCATGTACATTATTCATATATATTCAACTCTTTTTATGCCTCCGCAACGAAGTAGCCGGAGGCATTATGTTTTCGGGTTGTCCGTCCGTCCGTACGTCCGTCCGTACGTCCGTACGTCCGTCCGTACGTCCGTACGTACGTCCCGTTCTCGTGATCGCGTTATCTCAAGAACCGATTGACGGATTTTCACCAAACTTGGGTCATGTATGTATCTTGGGGGGCCGATGATCTGATTAGATTTTGGGGTCATGAGGTCAAAGGTCAAAGGTCACAGAGCTCATTATATATGCAAAAATAGCTCGTGATCGTGTTATCTCAAGAACCGATTGACGGATTTTCATCAAACTTGGGTCATGTATGTATGTGGGGAGGCCGATGATCTGATTAGATTTTGGGGTCATGAGGTCAAAGGTCAAAGGTCACAGAGCTCATTATATATGCAAAAATAGATTGTGATCGCGTTATCTCAAGAACGGATTGACGGATTCTGACCAAACTTGGTACATGTATGTATCTTGGGGGGCCGATGATCTGATTAGATTTTGGGGTCATGAGGTCAAAGGTCAAAGGTCACAGCTCATTATATGCAAAAATAGCTCGTGATCGCGTTATCTCAGGAACGGATTGACGGATTCTGACCAAACTTGGTACATGTATGTTCCTTGGAGAGCCAGTGAACTGATTAGATTTTGGGGGTCATGAGGTCAAAGGTCAAGGTCACTTATAGCTCATAATTGTGATATGTCAAGATCCATCAAAATTGAGTTGACAGAATTAATTCAGTGTACATGTTGATTTGGGCTTGATATAAATCGCGTAATGGCGGAGGCATCATTTTCGACTGCGCGCAGTCGAAGATCCATCTAGTTTGTTCTATCTCTGAAAGTTAGTTTTGCATTTTGTTTTCTGACAATGTTGTCAAGTACTGAAAAGGGGTTTAGAAGAATGAAAATTGTTTTAGTTGTAATTACTTTGTTTTACTCGACCATAAATAAAGATAAGCTCCCAATATGGGTTAAAGCATTCTTATTCTCCATTTCTCCTTCATTACTTGATAAGTATATAGTACTTTACAGTTCCAATTGAATTGCGAACAAGAATTAGAGCTTTCGTGTAGCAAATGTAGCAATATCGTTCATGGTCAAAAGTTGAAATCTCATAAATATGTGCGGGTCTTTTTTGCAGGAAACGTGTACATTTCATGTGTTGTATTATTTATCCCCATTTGTATCAATGAAATGTGTATGTGTATATTTGTTTGCAAAACTTTGTACGAAGCTTAACAGCAGGTCAACAGAGCATTATTTTTATACTTTGCTTGCTATGTAAAGCATTTGATGTACATGTATGGTGTGGTGTAGAAATGGTGAGATGTTCCAATTCTGCCTCTGTGGATTGAATTTACAATGGGGTTTCAACTTAATCTGTGGTTTAAAATATTCACCGTTTTATGGAGTGACCAGTGCTTATCTCTCATTTCCATAATATTGAAATGAATTCTGATATCGAAGCTACTAAACAAACATTTTGTCTTAAAAGTGTAATATTGAATACATATTTTATTCATAGAATCTTAGTTGAGATGTTTTACTAGCTGAATTTGTTTCAATATTGTGAAAATGAGAGATGAACGTATATCACTCCATAAAAAAAAAACAGCATTTTAAACCAATTGTTGAAACCACCTCTTTGAATCTACAGAGATGGTAAAGACTATGTGACACAAATATGCAAAGCTTATTAGATATTATGTATTACTTTATGTATAGTTGATATGTTTCTGCCGTATGTACCCATATATTGTTGATCACCATTTTGATGTAAATAGATTTTAAGTGATATCTGTTCCCCTCTAGTTACCTTGTCACAACTATCAAATGAAATAAACAAAGTAATAGTACACCGTATGAACTTGGTATTTGTTTCTTTTTGTAAAGGTAATCTTTAATTCAACACTAAAAGATTTAACACAATTGTAACAATTTCAAAACAGCCATGGTATAAAGTAATTTACAAAATAGACATGGTATAAAGTAATTTACAAAATAACAAATAGAAATGTAAGAACATGTTGATGTTTACAATTTAATTAGATACATCAATCAGTAAAAACTTGATATATTCAGTCATTAGATGAGAACTTTTATAAAGAAAAGTTTTTATGATAAAAAAAATGTGAATGATTTATATTTTGAGATACCACTACACACATTTATTTACTTTGTATGTTGGAACTTAATTATAAACTAGATGGATCTTCGACTGCGCGCAGTCGAAAATGATGCCTCCGCCATTACGCAATTTATTTATATCAAGCCCAAATCAACATGTACACTGAATTAATTCTGTCAACTCAATTTTGATGGTACTCTGTCTTTTAGATCTTGACGTATCACAATTATGAGCTATAAGTGACCTTGACCTTTGCCCTCATGACTACAATTGTTCCCTAAGATACATTCAGGTATCAAGATGGATTGAAATGTGATATTCAGTTCTTGAGATTTCCAATCTCAAGCTAATTTTTACATATAATGAGCCCTGTGACCTTTGACCCCAAAATCTAATCAGATCATCGGCCCCCCAAGATACATACATGTACCAAGTTTGGTCAGAATCTGTAAATCCCTTCTTGAGAAAGCTATTTTTGCATATATAATGAGCTCTGTGACCTTTGACCTAATGACCCCAAGATCTAATCAGATCATCGGCCCCCCAAGATACATACATGTACCAAGTTTGGTCAGAATCTGTCAATCCCTTCTTGAGATAACGCGATCACGAGCTATTTTTGCATATATAATGAGCTCTATGACCTTTGACCTTTGACCCCATGACCCCAAAATCTAATCAGATCATCGGCCCCCCCAACCCAGCTAGCCACCTGACGTTGGGCCGATGTCGGAATTTGGTTGCCGGATGTCGGCATATCGCCGTTGGCTCGAGGTTAAAATGTCCGCCAGCCCAACATCGTCACGACGTCATTTTTGTGATATATTGGCATAAGGTCATTTTCCGACAATGGCCCAACATCATGTCATGAGATGATGTTGGGCCATTGTCAGAAAATGACGTTATGCCAATATATCACAAAAATGACGTCGTGACGATGTTGGGCTGGCGGACATTTTAACCTCGAGCCAACGGCGATATGCCGACATCCGGCAACCAAATTCCGACATCGGCCCAACGTCAGGTGGCTAGCTGGGAAGATACATACATGTACCAAGTTTGGTCAGAATCCGTCAATCCGTTCTTGAGATAACGCGATAACGAGAACGTCATGTACGGACAGACAACCCGAAAACATAATGCCTCCGGCAACTTCGTTACGGAGGCATAAAAATAGTGGCAGTCCACTTTAAAAAGTTTTGTTAATTATCATGAGAAAGTTCCACAAATTATATGAAAGTCGGAAATGAACCCTTATTTCTTGTGTCTGAGTGCGGCAAGTAAAACAAAACAAATCAATTTAAGTGGCCCAAACCGGGAATATAGTGGCCTTAAACAAAGACAAACATTACAAATTATGTTATATTTGGTTGCCATTTTGGCAAGTAACATTTGGCATTTGACGTAAAGCTAATTTTAGTGGCCCTTGGCCAGTGCTAGTCTCTCCAGTAGTGGATTATAGAGCTTACATACCTGCCAACATTTGAAAATAAAAAAATCTTACTCTCATGTGAGCAAAGCGCACATCCTGAGCGCGAAGTCCTTTGCGGCCGGTGTCCAGCTCTAGGGTTATAGATGCTCTCTTGTGCTATCTTAGCCTTATTTTTTTACATTTGACCACACTGAATGAGCAATACTTCAATGATAAAGACATATATGTCCTTATCAATTTTTTTTTTCAGACTTAAAAATCGTACTAGTCCGATTTTTCACCCTTTTTTGAGGAAAAAATCAGACGAAATACGGCAAAATCGGACTGGTTGGCAGGTATGACTGCTTATTTGCGTATCTAAAAAGAATGAAGTATTCACATATAAATTTGTAGTTTACATTCTTCTCTCTGCAAACCATGTAATTCACTTTTAAAAACCTCGTGTACTAATTGGACCAAGATGCTTAATCTTGTGGTATCCTGCAATAAATGCAGAGATGCCAACCTTCACAAACGAAAAAAAGTATTCCGAGAGGTAAAAAACAGTATTTTCAACCAAAAAAAAGTATTTTCAGAGCAGCCAACCTCGAGGTTAAAAAAAGTCATATTTTTTTCGCGAGCCAATTCTTGCAACAAAAAACTTTAGCAATAGTTTATCAGGGTTCAACGTAGTTCTTTTTGCCATTTTCTGACCGTAACTATAGAATGTATTTTTTGCTAAGAAAACGTACTGTCGTATTTTCATCAACAAAACGTACTAAATTATTACGGCAAAAACTTACTACTTGGCATCTCTGTAAATGTGATTTAGATAACTTGAAACTTAGTTTTCACATTTGTAAAAACATATTTACAATAGGTAAAAGGTTAGTTCAAACTGACCAAATTATTCAGCATGCTACAGGACATATCACAAATATATTACTCCTTATGTAATACCTTCTATAAATATCATGAATAATTAAAAACAAAACTTAAATAGGCAAAGTACTGAATAGATGTAATCATCAAGAGGCTATGAATGTATATACTGTACATTAAATAGTTTTATTATAACCTATACCGTAGAACACCATCGACAAGCACCCCCAAGCACCTATACGCATCTTGCTTTTAAAGACGTTTCCATGAGATTCATCTCCATTATTATCCTCATGAATATTCCTCACCATTATTTGCATTCTTGATTAAAGTTCCCCGTTTGGACAGAGAGCGGGCGCTCTTTAAAAGCAAGATGCGTATAGGTGATTGGGGGTGCTTGACGATGGAGTTCTACGGTATGCAAAATAACATCATGCAGAGCCTTAAAGTTTATAAATGCAAGATCTATCACTGAAATTATTACTTTAAAACAGCTACCATGGTAACAAATAAAATATTGATAGCAGGCAAACATAGCCTGTTGATTTTGTATACTTGCTGTTTGAAGGCAAACTTTGATTTGAAAGATACTGCCAATAACTATGGTTGCCTAGTCGAGTGATCAATTTTAAAGTTTAACATAAATAATTTTGTAAGAAAAAATGTGTTTATGTTTGAAGACTTGAACTTACTAAATTCACATGCCCAATTACTGAGCATTGGAAATCAGCTTATCTGTATTTCTTCTATAAATGCAGGATACTTGCTGTTTGGAAAGAAGATACTATTTGTGACAGCTATAGCAAAACCCGGCACTTGTTGGTAATTCAAGTTTTGAAGAAATGGGCATTTTAAGTTCACACAATGTGCGTGAAAGACCTATCATTGTAAAATTTAAACAATCATATCTTTGTTAATTTTTAACCAATTACTAGTAGAACAAAGCATCAAATGAAAGCTTGTGATGAGGCCTTTGTAATGGTATGAAAATCTACATTTTAATTTTTACCGACAAGTGCCGGGTTTTTGCTATAGTCGGTCACATTTTATACATTAGTACTTAATCATGCTATGACCAACACTCTCCCACTGTTAACTCCCAGTTCTGTAGGAATGAGTACTTGCTGTAGAAGGCAAGAAACCTAAGACATCCTTTTCATTCACACCCAACTTATGATAACTACAGTCAAACCTGTGTATAGGGACCACCCAAGGGAAACAAGATATATGGCCACTGTAGACAGATGACCTCTATAGACAGGTTCTATAACACTGTTTTTATCTGCAGTGGAACATGTTTGGTGGCTACTATAGGCAGGTGTGACCGTTCTTACAAATTAAATACATTACAAGAAACTGCTAATGGCTATTGCAACACTTGATGCTTTAACCAACACTCTCTCACTGTCAACTTTCAGTTGTTATGTATGAAAGTCAGACAGTGCCAACACTTACTTATTAGAACTACTTACAAATTGAATACAGTGCAAGAACCTGCTTATGGCTATATAGCAACTCGGTCTTGATGCTCCAACACTCTCCCACAGTCAACTCTCAGTTGTTCTGTAGGAATGAGTACTTGCTATGTGAAGGCAGGAAGCCCAAGACATCCTCATTGAGAGCCATCTTCTAATGGCTATAGCAACTCTTGATGCTATACCCCCAACACTCTCAGTTGTTCTGTAGGAATGAGTACTTGCTATGTGAAGGCAGGAAGCCCAAGACTTCCTTATTGAGAGCCATCTTCTAATGGCTATAGCAACTCTTGATGCTATACCCCCAACACTCTCAGTTGTTCTGTAGGAAGGAGTATTTGCTGTGTGAAGGCAGGAAGCCCAAGACATCCTCATTGAGAGCCATCTTCTAATGGCTATAGCAACTCTTGATGCTATACCCCCAACACTCTCAGTTGTTCTGTAGGAAGGAGTATTTGCTGTGTGAAGGCAGGAAGCCCAAGACATCCTCATTGAGAGCCATCTTCTAATGGCTATAGCAACTCTTGATGCTATACCCCCAACACTCTTAGTTATTCTGTAGGAAGGAGTACTTGCTGTGTGAAGGCAGGAAGCCCAAGACATCCTTCTCATTGAGGGCTAACTTATGAGGACAACAGTCAAACCTGTGTATAGGGACCACAAAAGGGAAACAATAAATGTGCATGGCCACTGTAGACAGATGACCTCTATAGACAGGTTCTATAACACCGTTTTCCTCTGCAGTGGAACATGTTTTGTGGCCACTGTAGGCAGACTGGCTTAGTTGTTCTGTAGGAATGAGTACTTGCTGTTAGAAGGCATGAAGCTAGGACATCCTCATTGAGAGTCAACTTATTAGAACTATACTGTTAAATCATATACAGTACAAAATCAACCTGCTAATGAAATATATATTAACACTTGATGCTATCACCAACACTCTCCTATAGTGAGCTCTCAGTTGTTTTGTAGGAATGAGATCTTTATGCTCCAACACTCTCCCACTGTCAACTCTCAGTTGTTTTGTAGGAATGAGTACTTGCTGTGTGAAGGCAGGAAGCCCAATACATCCTTCTCATTGAGAGCGGCTTGGGTGAACTTCCAGATGTTCAGATCATCCTCTTCTGCACTCACGGAAGAGGCAACTGAAAAATGATAAAAGGGAAAAAGTAAGAAATACAAATACAATGTGAAATTGCAAGGTCAAAAATATTAACTATATCTAGCACTGGATTACACCATTGCCATTTCAGATGTTGAAATCCTCTTTTTCTTGGATGACTGCTGAAGCCACTTTGAAATGAAAAGATGAAAATATGTGAAAGTACAAGGAACTGTATATTAAGGATTGGATAACACTCATATTTTCAGATGTTGGGATCATCTTCTAGCTACTACAGTGAATGCAAATGCAACTGGAAAATGAAGAAATTATAACAGTAAATGAAGAAATTATAACAGTAAATGAAGAAATTATAACAGTAAATGAAGAAATTATAACAGTAAATGAAGAAAGGAAAATGAAAATGAAAATGAAGACCTACCAGGGGGCAAGTTGAGTCTGATGCTGCCAGTCTTCCTGCCACTCCGCCCCTTCCTGGTGTGCAGGGCTGAGGAGGCAAACGAAGCAAGAGCTTTAGTGATCACTCCATCACTCCCTGTGAAAGTGGGTGTGTAGGGCTTGGTGCTGCTTGAGGTGTCGTTCAACTTGGTGTCTTTGATTGTTGCATCTGCAAATAATCAAAAGAGAAATGAGAATTAGTAATTTATCATCCTCATCCTTATCATCATCCTAAACATCATCATCTTCATCCTCCTCATCTTCATCATTATCATCATCAATATTATCATCATCATCATTATCATCATCATTATTGTCATCAGCATCATCATCATCAGCACCACCACCATCCAGAATGGCTCACCCATGTTCTGCTTGCTGAGCCATACACTGCAGTCCTCACTGGCCAGGCAGGAGGAGGGGGGTTGCAGGGCGGGGTCAAGGTGCCGAGTATCCCCTAAATCAGCCTCAAACAGGTCCTCAGAGTCAAGTAGCTCCTTGCTGTCTGCCTCCACATCGTAGTCATAGAAACTTGCATCTGGGTTGTAGTCATCAACATGCACCGGGATGGGTTCTATAACAGATAAAGATTGGGTATATATCTTAGAACATATGATCATCTGAATGCATTGGGCACTAGGTTCTATATAAAAGATTGGGTATATATCTTAGAACATATGATGTTTTGAACGCACTGGGCACTAGGTTCTAGGACAGATAAAAGATTGGGTATATATCTTAGAACTTATGATGTTTTGAACGCACTGGGCACTATAGGGTCTATTACAGATAAAAGATTGGGTATATATCTTAGAACTTATGGGCATCTGAATGCACTGTCCCTAGGTTCTAGAACAGATGAAATGTGCACTTATATGTCAGAAATACAAATAAAAAAATTTCATCTTTCTGTTGACATTTTGGGGTCTTTAGCATGAAGGTCTTAGAAACTGGCATATATCTTGGTTGTATAAAATCACTGGTTTGCACTGGGATAAGGTTAATTTTTAATGCACGAAATACACAAATTGTTTTTTAATCATATTAAAAGTGGTCATAGTTATCTAGGTCATTTGAGAATTTAGCTCTTTCTACTATTCAAACAAATCATAAGCATATATAATTCAATCTCTGTATACCTTGTATTTGTTGAAACCCTTCTGAATCCCTCAGCCACATAGTCAAGGGAGAGTGGAAAAGGAGCGGAGATTTCCACTTCACAGGGGAGTGAGGCACGGTGGTTGATCTGGATGGTGAGCGGGGCAGGGTGGGAGGTGAGATTGTACCCGTAGGGGGTGGGAGGGGTACATCCTGTAGACAGGGGGGCTCCCCACCGGTGGAACTGCTATCAAGTTCAAGGCACATTGATGGAGATGCGGGCTCATACTCTACTGGGGTCCTGAAAAAGAAAACAGAACCTCTGTAATGCAGTCCTTTGTACTATGGAAAGTGATTCGGTAGCTTGTTACAATACAGATTTGTTATGCAGAGCTCTTTCTAACAAAGTTCTGGAGATGATGGCTCAAGTTCTACTGTGGGGGTCTATAGGAGAAATATTGTACATTAGAATAGATTGAAAATATTTAGTGATCCTATAAGAGCAAAAAAAAAAGTATCACTTCTCATTTTCGCTCATACTTGGCCATATAAAATCCATTTAACAAAATCTAGCAGGGAAAGGGTTAATACTCACAAGTCTTCTGCATCAGGTCCCTGTCACATCAATGATCTACATAAATTTCAGATCCCATAACCATAATTATACTTTTTATCAACCTCTTGTTTGTATCTGCACATATGTCAACAAAGCTACTAGATCCCTTTAATACTAACAAGTCTTGTTCACCTAGCCCTGTCACATCTATGATGTCCACATACATTTCAGATCCCATAAGTGTACATTTGATCAACCCTTTGTCAGTTTTTGCATGTATGTCAACACAGTTGCATCCCTTTAATACTCACAGGTCTTGTTCATCTGGTCCTGTCACATCAATGATGCGATCCACATCCCATTCGCATGCATTATCTCCCATCAGGTCCTTGGTGCTCTCAGTGGGGGTGGGGGAGTGCCAGATGTCCACACCCACTGGTGCCAGGGCAGGCAAACTCCTGGGTCCTGTTGGCAGGCTGGGCAGCATGCTTGGCTTTGCTGATATATCAGGCAAGGTCCTGTTGGTTGTTGCAGTCTCTAGGTACTGTGGGTTTGGTAGTGTCCCTGTTGGAGAATGTCCCTCACTGCATTTGTCAGTGGTTGGCTGCTCCATGCATTGCTTGGGCTTGAATTTGCCAATAAATCTATGAATGTAACAATAATGGGTATGATTTATCCAAAGGTCTAACATGTGTGTGTGCACTACATTATGTTTACCCTTTGAGTGTGAAAATCATGTTTGTATCTGCCTGGCTTGATATACTGTGTATGTTTTTGGTTTATTGACTGATATTGATGGATTTTATTTACCCTTATTACTTACGATTTTATTATTGTAAAGAGAGTCATTCAATATTTCGTTTCAAAATAAATAAAAATTCATAATTATTTCATAATTTTTCAATATTTGACATAAAGTTACTATCACACAGTACAATACTGAATTCTGTTTTCTAAGTGTCCATCTAATTATATTTTTGGAGAATGTGATTCACAACTCTATATCATCTCACATTAATAAAATTGGCATCTACTTACGGTTGTGAGGGGCTGCACACCCGTTTAACCGTGGCATCCCATGGGCGCACTCTGGCTGCCGTCATACACTTCTTGTATTTCCTCCTGGGAAAATGCTGCACCTGCTTTATATGGAAGAAATAGTAGAAGGGAATAAAGTTATGTCTTTCTTTTAAAATGAACACATTTGTTCTACACTTAATTAAACACACATTTCATTTAAATATATGATTTATTTATCATTTGTTTTCATTTCTTTTAACCGTGGCATCCCAGGGGCGCACTCTGGCAGCCGTCACACACTTCTTGTACTTCCTCCTAGGAAAATGCTGCACCTGCTGTGTACAAATATTAAAAAGGAATAAAGAAATTTCTATTTTCTTTTATAAGTGAATTAATTATTTTTTTTTACTGAATTCAAACACACTCCATGTCTAATTATGATTATTTTCCCCTAAATTGTATTCCTTTCTTTTGACGCTAGGATCCCAGCTGGCACACACTCTGGCTGCTGTCATACAATTCTTGTATCTCCTTCTATATATGGTGTCCTATGATCTCTTCTTTATGCAATCCCTTTTCTAAAAACTTCCTTCTTCTTTAACTATGATCGCCTTCCCCTTGAGCTGTTTATTATAACTGGCAAACTCTCTTAATTTTTTTTATATTTTTTAAATTTCTATCATATATTTATATCTTACCTGCATGCATTCTTTCTCTGGTTGCTTGCCAGTTTCCT
Source organism: Echinarachnius parma (assembly GCA_037951105.1). Lineage (NCBI taxonomy): Eukaryota > Metazoa > Echinodermata > Echinoidea > Clypeasteroida > Echinarachniidae > Echinarachnius > Echinarachnius parma. Next base: position 96,986 of record JBAMJV010007356.1, on the reverse strand, counting down.
TGAAAAGCTGCTGTCTTCTATTACGCTTCTTCTTCACCTTGAGTCTGTCTTCAGATTGCTTACTAGCAAACAGCCTCTTCTTGCTGGGTCTGGCTGGGGCCTTATTTACGTAGGGCTTGGTGGCAGGTTGGACTGGTGTAGAGGACCAGGCACTGGACAGGTTGTCAGTACGAGACTCACTGGATGAACTGAACAAATGGGATATAGTGGGGTTAGTATGCTCCTAGGGAGTGGAGACGGATCAGAGCACTGCAGTGTAAAAGCCTGTTCTTGCTGGGTCTGGTTGGGGCTTTGTTGACGTAGGACTTGGTGGTAGGTTGGACTGGTGTAGAGGACCAGGGACTGGACAGGTTGTTAGTGCAGTTAGACTCACTAGAAGAACTGAACAAATGGGATGAAGATGGGTTAGTATGCTCCATAGGGAGTGGAGAAGGAGCACTTTGGTCTACAAGCCTGTTCTTGCTGGGTCTGGTTGGGGCTTTGTTGACATAGCATCTAGGTATTGTCTGTTAAAGAGGGTATGGGTGGAGGTTTGGAGTTTGGTGGTGGCTTGGACTGGGGTGGAGTACCAAGGACAACTGGGCAGGTTGTGAGTGCAAGTGTCACTGGAAGAACTGAACAAACAAGAGCGAGATCGGTTAGTATGCTCCTTAGGGAGTGGAGAGGGAGCACTTTGGTCTAAAAGCCTGTACTTACTGGGTCTTGTTGGGGCTTTGTTGTCTGTTAAAGAGGGTATGGGTGGAGGTTTGGAGTTTGGTGGTGGCTTGGACTGGGTTGGAGTACCAAGGACAACTGGGCAGGTTGTGAGTGCAAGTGTCACTGAATGAACTGAACAAACAAGACAGAGATGGGTTAGCATGCTCCTTAGGGAGTGAGAAGGGAGCCGGGCCTTGGTAATGAACCCCTTCTTGCTACGTCTTGCTATGAGTTTGCTGACTATAGCTAACATTATTTTATACAAGGCAATTACATGAAAACTTGAATTTCTATTACATTCTATGTTATTTAATTCTGTAAGCTAGGCACCTACCTGTCATCCTCCGGCCAGGAGCTAGTCTCTTCATCACAGACCAGATCAGGGCTTAGAGTCCCTAGGGAGGATATAGCGGTGTCTTGGGTGAGACCGGCAGAGCCTGGGGGAGAAAGGAAGAAGTATTCAAGTCAAACGTTCTAGTTATTAAGGGATAACTGCACAGCAAGATAGAATAGTTAATCTACATGGGGGGTGTGGCACAAAGAGTAGTGATTAATCGCAAAGTTGCGTTTAATCGTAAGACAGAAAATGCGCCTAATTGTGTAATTCTGATGAGCTCTAGTGCGCATGTATTCTGACTTAAGTGATAAAAACGATTAAAAAAAAGATTAAATGCAACTCTGTATGCAACACCCCCCAGCTAGAGCACTATATACTCATAATGTAAAGCCCTCTGCAGACAGAGCCAACTCGACCCGATCCGACTGGTTTCAATCAGGCTAGAGTCGAGCCCGGTCGGACGGTGCCGATTCATCGTGTTGATTCGGCCCCGACTTGCATCCTACTGTCTCTCGACTGGCAAAAATGTGTGTCGCTAGACACTGAAAACTGCACCGATCCGACTGAAAACCAGTCGGATCGGGTCGAGTCAGCTCTGTCTGTAGAAGGCTTTAGATGGATCAATTCTCATAGCCTAGGGGAGATATACACCATAGTAAGTGTGTAATGCAATGATATGTCCATCAGGGCTAAGCATACATCCCCTGAGGGGATATAGCCGTGTCTTGGAAACGTGCAAACCTATATTGAATATATTTGATTAATCAATATTTGTGTATGTGGTCCCATAATGAGGACTCATTTTATGCAAGTGATTAGGATATCTTCATAAGATATGAACGTACCCAGGTAGCAAGCCAACGATGGAAACTCGCAACTCATTGAACGTTGGAAGAAACTTGTTGGCAAATTAGTTGGCAACTAATACCATGAGCCTAGATGGCAACTAAAATGCCTGTTATCACTAGTTGGCAACTAAAATGCCTGTGACACTACTCTTCTGTCTATAGTCCCTTATCACAAAACATGCAGTCCTATTCTGAATTGATTTTATTAATCAATATTTGTGTATGTGGTCCCATACTGAGGACTCATTTTATGCAAGTGATTAAGTTATCTTCATAAGATATGAACGTACCCAGGTAGCAAGCCAATGTTGGTGGAAGCTCGCAACTCATTGAACGTTGGAAAAACTTGTTTGCAAATTAGTTGGCAACTAAAATGCCTGTTATCCCTAGTGAGCCTAGTTGGTAACTGAAATGCCTTAGTAAGCAACCAAGCTGATGATTGAAAGTTCAAAAAGTGGCATCTTAGTTGCCACCTAGTGAAAACTAAGTTAGTTGGCAACTAAAGTGCCTGTTATCACTGGTTGGCAACTTACATGCCTGCTCTCCCTAGTTGTCAACTAAAGTGCCTGTTATCACTAGTTGGCAACTAAAGTGTCTGTATCACTAGATGGCAAATAAAATTACGCTTATCACTAGTAGGCAACTAAAATGCCTGTATCACTAGTTGGCAACTAAAATGCCTGTTATCACTAGTTGGCAACTTAAATGCCTGCCGTCACTAGTTGACAACTAAAGTGCCCGTTATCAATAGTTGGCAACTAAAATGCCTGTGTCACTAGATGGCAACTAAAATGCCTGTTATCACTTGTTGGCAACTAAAGTGTCTGTGGTCACTAGTTAATCTTATCACTTATAAGTAAAGTCCAATTATGAGCCAAGTTGGTAACTGAAATGCCTAAGTAAGCAACTAAGCTGATGATTGAATGTTCAAAATGTGGCACCTTAGTTGCCAGCTAGTGACAACTAAGCTCATGAATGAATGTGGCTATTTTGCAACTAAAAGGCCACTTACAAACTCATAACATCCAATTATGAGCCTAATTGACAATTAAAATACCACTTGTCACTAGTGGAAACATAACAAATGTTTTATATCTCTAGTAAGCAACTAAAATGCAACTTTTCACCAATTGGCAGCTAAGATTGTTTACTTGTCACTTGTTATCCGGTAGGTAGGGGGGAGGGCCAGGGAAGACCACTCAACAGCCTCTTGTAAAATCAAAGTATGAACCTAGAGGGAGGAACAGGGAACTATTTTTGGGTCTGGGATCTGGGCTGTCAGAGACCAACAAAACATGGACCTAACTATCATACCTTGCTCACTGTACTGAGTGTTACTGTGTGGAGGTCCGGTAGGTAGGGGGGAGGGCCAGGGAAGACCACTCTGGGTTGGAGTCTGAGGTCCAGGACTGTCTGGGACTAACCAAACATGGACCTAACTAACATACCTTGCTCACTGTACTGAGTGTTACTGTGTGGAGGTCCGGTAGGTAGGGGGGAGGGCCAGGGAAGACCACTCTGGGTTGGGGTCTGAGGTCCAGGGCTGTCTGGGACTAACCAAACATGGACCTAACTATCATACCTTGCTCACTGTACCGAGTGTTACTGTGTGGAGGTCCGGTAGGTAGGGGGGAGGGCCAGGGAAGACCACTGTGGGTTGGAGTCTGGGGTCCAGGACTGTCTGGGACTAACCAAACATGGACCTAACTACCATACCTTGCTCACTATACCGAGTGTTACTGTGTGGAGGTCCGGTAGGTAGGGGGGAGGGCCAGGGAAGACCACTCTGGGTTGGAGTCTGGGGTCCAGGACTGTCTGGGACTAACCAAACATGGACCTAACTACCATACCTTGCTCACTGTACCGAGTGTTACTGTGTGGAGGTCCGGTAGGTAGGGGGGAGGGCCAGGGAAGACCACTCTGGGTTGGGGTCTGAGGTCCAGGGCTGTCTGGGACTAACCAAACATGGACCTAACTACCATACCTTGCTCACTGTACCGAGTGTTACTGAGTGGAGGTCCGGTAGGTAGGGGGGAGGGCCAGGGAAGACCACTCTGGGTTGGAGTCTGGGGTCCAGGACTGTATGGGACTAACCAAACATGGACCTAACTATCATACCTTGCTCACTGTACTGAGTGTTACTGTGTGGAGGTCCGGTAGGTTGGGGGGAGGGCCAGGGAAGACCACTCTGGGTTGGGGTCTGAGGTCCAGGGCTGTCTGGGACTAACCAAACGTGGACCTAACTACCATACCTTGCTCACTGTACCGAGTGTTACTGTGTGGAGGTCCGGTAGGTAGGGGGGAGGGCCAGGGAAGACCATTCTGGGTTAGAGTCTGGGGTCCAGGACTGTCTGGGACTAACCAAACATGGACCTAACTATCATACCTTGCTCACTATACCGAGTGTTACTGTGTGGAGGTCCGGTAGGTAGGGGGGAGGGCCAGGGAAGACCACTCTGGGTTGGAGTCTGGGGTCCAGGACTGTCTGGGACAAGCTGCCAATCGAATCTGGCGGGCTTCACTGCAAAGAGACGGCAAAATGTTTCAAGTTTCAAGTTTATTTATTTCATTTCAAATCCACAAAACACATTTATATCTTATAACAGGATGAATAAAAATGATATACAATATAAATGCAGAACAACATTTTCTACAAATTGTCTAGTGAACGCTTGGGTGGTCACTAAACACTTTTTGGTCAGTATATTTGATTGGACTATTTTTCAATCGGTTTTATGAAATTCTAGACAAACCACAGAAAAAAAAAACATTAATGTAATGCAAGATTCTTCTAAATGGTACAGTGTCTTGAAGTTAAAAAAAACAGCTGGATGTGTATTTGTATAGTATTCATGGTGAAAGGAATAAACTGGTCTTTGGTGATATCTCTTCAGACTCCTTTAGTGTGATTTAGGGGTTAAAAGTAACTATTTCTTAACCTTATTACACTTTTTGCAAGCTTTGCAGTGAAAATATTTCAGAAATGACCTTGATATGTAGTTTGGGGAGGCAGGGTCTAAGGATTGGAGAGAAGGGCTCAACTTGATCCTGACTAGGGTTTTGTAGAGAGCCAGTTTGATGCGCTTCTGAGGTTTGACCTATGGGTCTTTTTTCTCACTATTGTCAATTAAGATTTATTTATAACACACAAATGTAGTATCCTTTTCAAAAGTCCATTTACACAAGATTTTTGAATTAAATGTTTAATTGCAAAGTGAAAATCACCTGGGTATGTAGTTTGGGGAAGACACGGTCCCAGGATCGGTGAGAAAGGAACAACCTGGTCCTGGGTGGGTTCTGTAGAGGCCAGTTTGATGCGTTTCTGAGGTTTGATGTTTGGGTGTATTGCAGGGGGTAGGTGTATTTCCAAGGTTTGATTGCTTTATTTATAATATAAACAAATGTACAATCCTTCTCAAAAGTCCATTTACACGAGATTTTTGAATTAAATGTTGAATTGCAAAGTGAAAATCACCTGGATATGTAGTTTGGGGAAGACACGGTCCCAGGATCGGTGAGAAAGGAACAACCTGATCTTGACTGGGTTCTGTAGAGGCCAGTTTGATGCGTTTCTGAGGTTTGATGTTGGGGTGTATTGCAGGGGGTAGATGGATGATAGCAAGGTGCTCATTACTGCTCGGCTTGCCCGCTCTTCTCACTGCCACCTCTGGTCTGGATTTCATCCTCCTTGGCATTCTGCAAACATGAAATAAATTAGTAGGATCAGTGCAATTTAGCCCTCAAAATGCCTAAAAGCTCACCTGAAAATCATTAAAAGACCTTTAGTAAAATTGCATATATATTTTTATTATAAAAATACAATTTACAGCAAGGTGCTCATTGCTGCTGGGCTTGCCCGGCCTCCTCACTGCCACCTCTGGTCTGGATTTCATCCTCCTTGGCATTCTGCAAACATGAAATAAATTAGTAGGCTCAGTGCAATTTAGCCCTCAAAATGCCTAAAAGCTCACCTGAAAATCATAAAAAGAGCTTTAGTAATATTGCATATTATTATATATTTTTATTATAAAAATACAATTTACAGCAAGGTGCTCATTGCTGCTGGGCTCGCCCGGTCTCCTCACTGCCACCTCTGGTCTGGATTTCATCCTCCTTGGCATTCTGCACAAAGGAAATAACTTAGCAGGCTCAGTGCAATTTAGCCCTCAAAATGCCTAAAAGAGCCCCTGCAAAAATAATACAAAGAGCTACTCTTTTATCTTTATTGTATATAAATGCAAAGTGAAAATTGTATTATAAACAATGGCACCTCCTGACGAGCGACACACCAGCACATCATCCCAGTATAGCTTTGCAGCTGCTTCAAGGGATTACAAGTATCAAGAGCTGTAAAATTGCATAGATTTTTAATACAAAATACAAATTTCCAGCTGCTAATTGTTGCTGGGTTTGGATGGTCTGCTCACTGACATCTCTGTTTCACAAAGGTTCTAAGTTGAACTTAACTCTAAGTTGGTCTTAACTATTATGGAAAGCCATTTGTAGCCTTGGAACACGATATATAAAGCAAGAATCTTAGACTTTTCATAAATGTTGCATCAAGAACATGACATCTCCTTGATAATCAAATATATGAATGATTTGAATCAACATTTTATGCCTTTAAAAATGTATTGTACAACAATTTTCCAAAGAAACTAATGGCTTTCCATACATTTTAAGTCCAACTTAGAGTTAAGTTCAACTTAGGATCTTTGCGAAACACCCCCATGGTCAGGTTTCATCCTCCTCTGCATTATGTAAAAGTGAAAAAATAGCGAATATGAAGAAGAAATCAGGGCAATTTAGCCCCTGAAATGCCATAAAGAACCCCTGAAAATCATGTGAGAATCCTTAATTTGCTTAGAGTTCAATGCAAAAAAAAATGTGAGTGTTATTTTATGCAACAGGGCTTTTAAAGTAAACCACAACATTTTCCCTCTGTTTAATCTGCAATAATTGTTGATATACTTTTCCACAGATGATCAGCTAAATGACTTTTGAAGTTGATTTGCTTCTGAGATTTGAGGTTGTGCTCATAATTGTTTTAAATTCAATTATATCTCTGGTTTAGTCACTCGATCCACTTGTTCCATTTATACCAATTTAGTACACTTTACATGGGTGAATTGAGGCGCATCACTTCCATGGATCTCAAAGAGCTAATCAAATTCTATCAAATAAACTTCACAAGGTATTTATACCTTTTCCGTCAAAGTGAATTTAAAAAGTATCATACTGCATGTTTATTAACAATCTTTTCTACCAATCATATTTATGAAGTAAAATAATCCAAACCTTTTTCTGGATGCTTTTCCTTGATGCAATTTTTGTTTACCCTTGGAGGACTGGCTGGATGAAGGACTGTTGCCGTCGGCAACCCATCCTTCCTGGGTATCTACAAACTCCTGGTGGATGAGTCTAAGCTGCTGGCTTAATGGGACGTCCGCAATGTAAGCTCCTGTGTTATTCTTGAGTGCTGCAAAGAGAGATTGGCCAATCATTAGGTACTTACTCGAATTATTCTTGCAGTAAACATTGTTTCATAATATGATTGAGTGACCTACACATCGCACCCTGAAATATTTACCAGTTTTATACTTAAAAATTGTAAGAATTTCTTTAAACTTTTACTCACACATTGAGAAAAAGGTGCAGATGACGATGACATGATCAGATTTGCAAAGTATTGAGTGAATTAAGTTGCCTTACATAAGAATCATGTAAAATAGATTTTTGTAATTTCATTTAGCACTCAGAGGGTTAATACAACACTCGAAATTAGCATAGGCCCGATGGCCCGGGGCCACCAAAAATTGCTGTCGGGCCAGTAAAAACTCATATTTCCAATGTTTGCTGGCCCGATCGGGCCACCAAATGTTGAAACAATTGTGCACAATATTATGGTACTTATTGCAAATTTGATACCTCACAGAAAATACTTGATTTGTGCTTTAAAAAGAGAGGAAAGAGAGGTCAATAATGATCAGTTTTGTGCGATGTTTTATTCTTCTGCAGACAGCTAGCTCAGAAGACGCACGTGCATGTCCACATGTCGCAAATTATTATAATTAGCATTGTTTCTGCCCTGCCCCCATACAGCATGTTCCACTTGGGATAATTAGAAGGATATCAAATTAATTCTGTTATCAGTTCAGTTTGTATACAAAACTTGAATAAATGATAGGAAGTATCGAGAATATTTGCTCTAGTACTTTTGGAAATAAATTTAGAGAAATGTCCGCTTTGTAAAAGTTCAATTTGTGTTGTTTTCCATTCTGTTTATCCTCACACCCCTGTTTTGTGAATGGAGCATTCCAATTTCCATATATTATGGAATATGAGCTTCGGCAGTGAGTGTGCATGCATTTACGTGAGCATAGAATGTTTACGATCAATTCATCAATGTTTGACACCAAAATTTCAACAACAAAAACCCACAATTTGAAAATATTTAATTTATGTGAGGTTTATAAACAATAATCCATCGAAAAGTGAGGTTAAAAGTCTGAAATGTGAGAGGATATTTTAATAATCGATCAAATTTGGTTCCATGTAAAATTCAACATAGCCCATGTTGTGTGTGCATTGTCTACGTATTGTCTGTGTCAGTAAGTTTACGAAGAATTTATAAATGTTTGACTAACAGTTTTACAAATATAGTACCACAATTTGAAAAATGTGTCATTCATGACAGGTTTCAAATCAATATTCTACGGAATTGTGAGATTAAAAGTCTGATATATAAGTACAAATTTCCTTTATCAATAAAATTTGTTATGCATGTAAATCATGTTTGCCGTATTCGAAATCGGATACAGTATGATCGGTGACTTGTCAAGTTTGCAGTCGATGTTTACAAAGAATCGGCTTTTTGACTTCCAATTATTAGCTTAAAACACCACAATTTAAAACATGTTATTTGTCTGAGATTTTCACATGACATTTACACAGAATGTTGAGGTCAAATTGGTATAATAACAGTGAATTTTCCACTTTTCCACAGTTTTGAATGTGCTATGAATTTTCTCCTTTTTTCTTTTGTTTTTCTTGATTTTCTTCGGGCCAGTAGATTTTGGTATCGGGCCACCAAAATTTGAAAAATACTAATTTTACTGGCCCGACCGGGCCACCAGCAAAAAAAGTTAATTTCGAGCGTTGGTTAATATAAAGTTATATTCCTGTTTACCTTTAGTGTGTTGGAGTGCAATGAGAACCCCCTCCAGATACTTGATGTGTGCATGTGACTGACTCAGCACTTACTGTATTAATTAGTATGTGCCTTAAGGGACATATTTATCAATATCTCATTATATTAGTAATGTGACTAGAGTTGACAATATTTAAACATAGAGTTAATTCAGTTGAATTCCTGTTTACCTTTAGTGTGTTGGAGTGCGATGAGAACCCCCTCCAGATACTTGATGTGTGCATGGGACTGACTCAACACCATCTCCTGAGAGATAGGGTAAAATTAAAAACACATGAATTCTAGATTATCTAAACAGTTACTTGAAGGACAGTCAAAAGCTGTGATGGCCTAAAACAAAACATTTCTTGTTTAAAACTGATTCCAACTAACATTCCACTTCTTTCAGTGTTCAAAATGGATTATACTAGAAATTGAAGAAAGCAACTTTTCCTCATTCTGTTCTAGTTGCCCGATTTGGCCACCACAAATTCATTTTTGCTGGCCCAAAATTGTATTGGCCCCAGGACAACAGTTTCGGTTAAAGCCTTTATTACAATAATTTGCTGCAATGATTGAATGAGGAGCCAATGGCTCTATATCCAAGTTATCAAATATGAAAATCTTGACACTTTAAAACTTTCCGAAGCCTTTCTCAGTCATGGATATCTTGAGGAGATATGAACATGTTATAATGTACGTATATTACCAAAATGCTCACTTATTTATTCTTTATTCTCCACTCATGGGGGATTATTGCCTTTTTAAGCCACAAACTACTTTTAAAAAGGTCCAAAATAAAAGATAAATGGGACTTAACATGTTAAGCTATTGTTTCCGGAGAGATTTTGCACTTGAATAGTTGAAATGAATTAAGTCTGTGTCATGAGTCTGTGAAACACTTTTTGGGGGGATTAGTGTGGATTTAATTTTTCCAAGTTGTACACAAATGATTGTCCCCTTTTTCCATTTTAAACATATACACAGACTTTGATGAAAACATGTGACAAGTTACCTTGGATACTTTTGTATGACTTTCTGAGGATTGTTGGTAGACGCGACTCCTCAGGAGGTTGAAGCCTGTGCTGATGTTTGCTCGACACTTTGCGTCTGATTCTCTTCGTTTCACTCTTCCCTCGGGGCTAGGTGGTTGCCAGTGCGGTCTTCTTCTGTTGTAATACTAGCAAACAAAATCATATGACTTAATTACTTTCAAAACAAGTTAATCAATTAGAGAAGTTGCAATCCGTGCTGATGTTTACTTGATACTTTGCGTCTGATTCTCTTCGTTTCACTCTTCCCTCTGGAGGGCTAGGTGGTTGCCAGTGCGGTCTTCTTCTGATATAATACTAGCAAACAAAATCATATATATGACTTAATTACTTTCAAAACAAGTTAATCAATTAGGGATGTTGCAATCAGTGCTGATGTTCGCTCTACACTTTGCGTCCGACTCTCTTTGTTTCACTCTTCCCTCGGGGCTGGGTTGCGGTCTTCTCCTGTTATAATACTAGCAAACAAAATCAAATTCATGAATTACTTTTAAAACATGTTTATTTTCTTTTAGATCAATGAGAGAAACTGCAATCTGTGATGATTGTCCACCCATGAATTACTTTAAGTATAAATTACACTTGCCTTGCCCTTGCCTAGGCTTGGTCATTGGCCTTGCCCTGGCCTTGGCTTGGGCATTGGCCTTGCCCTTGGCTTGGCCATGGGCATTGCCATTGCTTACACATTTGCTCCACTAATAAATACACATCACAAATTTCAAAATTAACACTTTTACTGCCACAGCCAGGGCCATGCACAGGCACAGCCCTGCTTCTACTCAAGTACTAGGGCTATAATTAAAAGTAGTCTGTCTTGTCTTGCAAGGCAGCTTTGCGCGCTTGTTTCTTCATCATTCATTCACGCACAACCAGTCCCAACACTAAAAAAACAACACTCGCCTCGGGAGTCACTGTGTACTGCTCAACCTCAGCCGGGCCTGGCCTGGCCTGGTCACTGTGTACTGCTCAACCTCAGCCTGCCCTGGCCTGGGCGCAAGGGCAGGCCACAAGGCCAAGCAACAGTGAATCACAAATCACAATTACATGTCATGACAGATTGACAGTCATATCAGTGATAATCAGTCTATCTAGTCATCATCACGTCATGACTCACACTATAATATATCCCGACAGTCACTCACACTCAGACTCAGTCTCACTCTCACAGTCAGTACTCACAGTCACAGTCACACTCACACGATTCGTCACAAAATTCTCGACTCAGTCTCAGGCAGCCGGCAGCTCAGTCTCATTCTCAATGTTACTTAGTTATAGTAACCATTCGCTTTACCTTATTTCATTAGGATTATAATCCCAGCTACCTAAAAGTCCAAAGTCCAACAAACAAAAATTAACGACAAGTGGCAAAAAATGCTTACCAGAATTAGAACTGCCGACAGATATGAGTCATTTTCGGGGCTTTCATACATAGCGGCCGCTCTGGCCTTTCACGCCGGCGGCGCCGGCCACTTGCGCGAAACGGGTGGCCTCGTTAGCCTGCATACATACCCGAGACGAGTCTGACTCGATGAATTTGAGAAGAATCATTAATTAACCCAATAAAAAAATAAAGAAATATCTACCGTAGATCTTAACATATTGGAAATATGTTTCACACTTACCAGATTTAATATGTCGGTAGATCGATGGATGACGATTCTTGCTAGTCCATGCCATGGGTTCTACTAGTTCTAGTTCATTATTTTTCGTCGACTTCTCTTCGTTTAAATTTAAGCTCGAATTGATATTGAAGTAAGAAGTACGTACAGGAGCAATGACGTCATAAAAATATTTTTGTGAAAGAGCATTTCAATAAAAATGTCGAAAATCATTTGAATATGTAAAGTTTGGCTGAGATATGCCCATCCGAATGATTTTAGTTCTCTGGTTCATAACTTTATTGAGGGGGGTGGGAGAGTGTCGGTTAAGATTTTTTTATTTTTTTAAATTTATTTATTTATTTATTTATTTATTTTTGGGGGGCGGGGGTGGTCAATGAATATTATTTGAGGGGTGTTCTTGGTATTTTTCGAGGTGGGGGTGTCCGTCAACAATTTTTGAGGGGAGTGTCCATCAAAATTTCTCAAAATGAGGGGGGGGGGGGGTCATAGTAGAGACCATTTGTTTTTCGGGGGTCCGAGACCATTGGTTGTGATGGTCCATGCCACTTGTAAAAATACCGGGGGTTAAACCCCCCCCCAAAAAAAAAAAAACAAAAAAAAAAAACAAAAACAAACAAACAAACAAACAAACAAAAAAACAAACAAAACAAAGCAAAACAGCCCTTTTTCAACTAAGGGGGGGGGGGGGGGGGGGGCAACCCGACTCCTGGTACGCCTATGCATGGTGGCATGTGCCCCATCCGGTTACAAATTTGTCCATGTGCCCCTCACCAATAATCTTCTTTCACTTTAAGATAACACAAATCGTACAAAAATGAGTTAGAGATGACCATTTTACTGTACTAATATTTCTTTATTTATCATAAAGTTATATAGGGTCAAAGTTGGATATAGCTGTAAATGTGATCAAGTCCTGCCACCTCAGAAGGAGTACCTTTTATTTTGTTTTGCTTGTCACGCTCGGACTGGTAGCGGCTCGGTAAAGTGACTGAAAATGCAATGAGGCCCCTAGCTGAGTGCCCCCCCCCCCCCCCCCCCCCCCCCCCCCCACAACCGTACAGGAAAATCCTCCTCTATATACGTTACTTCTAATTTGGGCGTTGCCGCCAGAGAGTAGGCTACTGTCTGGTCAAACTGCATTTTAGGCACTCGGCAAAATACCTGCACCATGCATGCATGCATTACAAATTAATAATTATAACCGTCCACCAAAATGATTATGGATATTTCAGCCATTTTTTAAACCGATTTTGATCAAATAAAGTTCATTCTGTCATTTGTTCTTTCAGTATCTCACAAAAAATTATAGTTGTGTACGGCCATACCAAAATATTGCTTTCTGAGCAACAAGTGCAAAGCTTCATTGGTTAAGGGGGTATTGGACCCTGGCCAAACGCCCCGATGGGGCCCCAGGCAGCGCGCCTCCGGCCCATGCCAAGTGTCACTAACTATAGCCCATTGTTTTTATATTTATTACATGTCAGAAATTAAAAAAAATTCGCACGACAGTCACCATCGCCATACCGTGCTTCGACTCCTATTTTGCCCCCCCCCCCCCCCCCCCCACCCCGCGGCCCCCACTTGCCCCCATTTTGGCGGGAAAATCAAAGTAAACAAAAATTCGATCTCATTGATCGAATACATCGATAGTGCACAGTTGCTACGATAATTCATCTTGATCGCTTATGATTGAATCGTCAAGCTCTCGCCGTAGTCAGCTTAGCTACACAGAGTCACAGACTACGTGATATCGATACCGTACGATATCGTGCCATGTTAATTCACGTCTGCTACTGCATTTCAAACGAACAGCACAACTGCGAAATTTACTCCCAAGAAATTCGTCGAATAACAGCTCTTATACATAACAAGAGGTGAAAAGTGGTGATCTGGTAAGTTTCTACCAATACAATTTCTCAGTTACTGCATTGTCATCCTTATCAATTCAAGTTTAAAGGAAATATAACAAGTTTAATTGGGCGAAACGCGACGTTTACTGGCCGGCTGGAGCTGGCTGGTTGATCTGAGACTGAGTAGGCGCCGCATCCATCCCGATGGCAATGCGCGATGCCGATGGCAGCCGATTTGATTTTGGGTTTTGATGTCATCGATCGTCATGATGCATGACATGATGATGTTGATGGTGGAATTGATGATGATTATGATGATGTTGATGATGATGATGATTATGTAACCTAACCAGTTAATGATAATGAATGATGACGATTGATGATCCGATTTTATTATATTATGAATATGATTGAATCATGAATGTGATGTCGTCTTCTTAAAATTGATGTCGATGATGATGATGTGGACAGCTCTGCCTCTGTCTCTGGGACTATAATATCACTCTGTATCTGATTAGGACTGAATCTCTGATTGATTGAAATTGTTTGATTTGAATGATTTATAAATGATATTATTGACTTAATAATTAATAATTGTACTGTAGATGTCCTCACGATGTCGATGATGATGAAAATTGATGGGCGATGATTCCTTGAAATTTTAATGCTTGAATTTGATTCTGAATTGAGGGACACTGTCACTTGTCAGTCACTAACAGACACTGTCTCTACTTTTGTCTTTCTCTTATTCTTACTAATCTTAGTGATCTTACTCATTTTACTGTCTACTGAATCTAAGTCTTACTAGGGCGCCTACTAACTACTTAGTCTTAGTATGGTATTGGGTCCTATTACCGGATACCATTTCTTTACGCCATGAAAACGATCAACATGAAGAACAGAGATATGAATAAAACACAAATAAGTGATCTATATATTCTCAAGATAAAGAATTGATAACTTATTTCGTAGAAAAAAGCGGCAAACTTACGCAAATTGAACTTTTACGGCACCCTTTCAAGAAAGCAGAATTTTTTGTAGCGCACAAACCGGGTTGTATTAACCGGACGCACCAAACGTGAATGTTTTGCATGGGAATGTCATTGACATGCGCGCTGCCACTGGTGCGCGGCAAAACGCGCGTATAACGCCTCAGGGCGCTTATTTTCTTCGGGAAATGGTGGAAAATGTTTGCTAAACATCCATTTATTATCCTCCGTTAATGCCGACTTTCAAATTCAACTTTCAAAATTCGAACGTTTTTCCTATTGGAATTTGCATGTACGGTAATACAACCCGTTCGGTATTGCAAACCCTTGCTATACTTACTATACTCTCTAGAGTTAGACTTGAGTTGATGGCGATGACGCCCGACGGAGTTAGTAAAGTAACTTAGTTATACTAGGCCTAGTTACACTTGCCATGCTAATAGTAATACAGTTACACTTAGTTACAGTTTAAGTTTCATTTGACCAGCCATCGTGCTCTTTTTGAATTTTGTCTTTTAAAAGTTTAAGTTTGGCTTTGGCCTTTGCTTGGTTATGAATATGACATATGGTTAATAAGAGTAAGAGTAGTATTACTATAATAGTAAGAGTAAGACTCCTGAGAGTCTATGTTGAACATGACTCATCATGAGGCATGACCTGCAATTCCAATGCCAATTGTGGCAATTATGGCTTCAAATGGGAGCAATTTGTGGCAGTTGAAATTTGAAACTTTTGCTTTGAAAATTAAGTTCAATTATTTGGCCAACCAACTTATCGCTTACCCAATATGACTATGAGAAGACTTTCACACGTCCCAGGTAATTAAGTATTTTGTATCGCCTGTTATAATCTAGGATTCTGCAAATACTTTTTTACTAAATTGATCTAGATACTAGATAGTATGAGAATATTGTTTAATCCAGTTTAGGGCTGATTGATTTTGCCATAAAAATGCATTCTCTATGACTTATGAGTATGACTATAGACCCAAGGCCATTCTTGAGTATCTAACATTTTAAGGGATCGGTCCTGAAGCCTGGGGTAAGTTAATAACAGTATTACTATTAGTATTTAGTAACTAACCCAAACTCCAGAGTAACTTTGTTTTGTTTTGTTTTCTTTCTCCATCTGCAGAGGATGGCGGTTTCAACTCAGATGCGCCCCAAGACTGGCCAGGTTTGTATTTCCAACAATCAATGCATGCTTAGCTTACTTTGTTTTCTCAATGGCCAGGGCAAGCAACTAGAATAAAGACTTTCTCATTTGGCGTTTACGGAACCAAAGTCCCTGTTGTTTCAATAAGTTTGGGTGATTGATTGCATTGTTTATGAATTACACTAAGCCTTTGCGGAGTGTTACTGTTGAGTGTTGGACATTTAAATATTTAATATTGCACAATACTAAAAAACATAACCACATGTGTTCTTTGCGTGGTGGTCCCTTTTAAAGTGATAATGCCTAAAATGGTGTATGATTTAAGCAATCTCTTACATTTGACAAGAAGCTGCTTTAGTTCATCGTTCTGATTCCTTACGATTCGTCGTAAAACTCATCAGAATGGGTCTCTATGAACCTATTACACATCATATATGTGGTTGTAGTCTGAAATATCACTGGAAAAAATGTTGTAATGAAGTTACTGTGCACATCACTTTTTCAACTGATTAACTCATTATGATCGAATTCCCTATGCAGTGGTCGGGTATGTTCCCCCCTGGCCAAGGAACCCAGACCCAGTCTCTAACATTTGCCAAGAAGCTGCTTCTTGTCTAACCTAACCAGGCGCCGTACGTAGTACGGCGCCTGGCATACTGAGGTGTGTATACCGTGATGGTAACACTTGATAGGCTTTAACGGCAAACACACTTATAAAAAAAAACACAATATCATACTTTAAATAACATATCTCGGTTCATACTTACGAATTATGTTATGCATGGGCATCAATGATCCAAATCGTAACATGTCTGATGCTCCATTCGTTTTATTTATACTGAAATTTACTATAAAACTGGCAAGATTACAGAAGTGACGAAAATGGTTTCCGAATTTGTTCGCTGCATGCAATATCAGGTGATCAAAAACTTGTCGGCAATTATGCAGCAACCGATCGCCCCGCGCATGCGCTATGCATTGCCGACGAGTTTTCGGTCACCTGACATTGCATGCAGCGAACAAAGACGAAGGAAATAACAGTCATCATCATCATCATCATCAATTTGAGGTAAGTTATCATTCTTTTGCAACAAATTAAATAGCAAGCAAGGTAGGTTGAAGGTTTAATTCATGTCTAGAACTAAAAAAAAAAAAATAATAATAGATGTAAAGTTCTTGAAACCACCCGTCGCAAAATGTCATCAAATTTTTTAACGTCTCGTCTTCACAGCGCCGTCCTACGGACGGCGCTGATCACAGTTACTTCTTGTCCTGATTGCTTGTGTTTCAATGTAAAAGCGTTATTAATAAACAATATTCCTACTTGATGCAACCATCACACATCATTTAGAAGAATCTTACAATGATAATTGTATGTGGTTGTAGTCTCAATCATTGGAAAAAAGTAAATGGATCACTTTTACCCTGAACTTGAATTTTATCAACATTTTAAATCATAAATTGTATTTATTGATGTAATATCCCTATGCAGTGGTCGGGTATGTTCCCCCCTGGCCAAGGCACCCAGACACAGTCTCTAACCTTTGTCAAGAAGCTGCTTGCCGTTGCCGTGTCAACCATCACATACCTCAGGACGATCTTCCCGGAGCATGCCTTTGGGGACCGCTCGCTGGAAGGTATGGACGACTCGTTTGAAATTGGGAATACCGGTAGTCTCCTTTTAAAATTATTTCTTAATATTAAGATACTGATAGTCTGATAAGGAAGGTATGGACGACTGTTTTTGTCAACCATCACATACTGCTGACTTGGTAATGTTCGCGGTGCATTAATTTTCATGGATTTTGTGCTGAAGGCGGCGTCCGCGAATATTAAAAAGCCGCGAATGTGTTTGGTGTCGCTCAGCCAAAATATTAATCACGCAAAAATAACAAGGTTTACAGTACCTCAGGACCATCCCAGAGAATGTGCAATTGATGAACTGTTATTTCTATATAATGATGATAGTCTGAATTTAAAAAAAAGGAAATACAGGACTAGAAATATTTTAAATGAATGAAAAAAGGCAGTGAAAAATAGTCTTTGCCGAGAATCGAACCCGAGACCTCTGGATTGCTAGACAATGGTTGAGCACCAATCTAGCAATCCGGAGGTCTCGGGTTTGATTCCCGTCGAGGGCCCATTTTTCTTTGCTCATTTTCATTTATTGAAGATAGTCTGATTTACATTTTGCAGCATCTGATGTACAAAGTACAAATTATTTGGATCTATTATCTCTTCGTGCCAAATTGCAATTCAAGAATCCTCTTGACCATGTTCTTGATTGCATGAATACCTTAAAGGGATAGTTCAGTTTGGATTTAGACTTTAGAGGGCGATTCAAGAAATAATTTTTTTGTGAGGTAATGAAAATGAAAGCACATAACTGCTTATCTACTAACATAACACCTAGCTCTGTAAGAAAATGAGAGTCGATGTCGGGCCTGAGATTTTGATCCTAATAGAATCTTCTTTAAAGGCAAACTGATGAAGTACATTGTAGACCAGCGACAATAAAGACACATGGACACACGTATACCTGACAGCCGGAGAAGAACGGGGAGACATTGAACAATAAAAACAACAATAAACTAAAATGATTGAACCTTTTGATCTCTCTGATCAGACTTGAACCTGAGTTTGCGATTCTAACAGAATCTTCAGTCTTCAAAGGCAAACTGATGAAAATACATTGTAGACCATAGACTGTAAAGACACATGGACACACATATAAAACAGCTGGAGAAGATCGGGAGACATTGAACAATAAAAAGGACAATAAACTAAAATGATTGAACCTTTGGATTTCTCTGAACAGACTTGAACCAGAGTTTGCGATTCTAACAGAATCTTCAGTCTTCAAAGGCAAACTGATGAAAATACATTGTAGACCAGCGACAATAAAGACACATGGACACACATATACATTATTTACAGACAGCCGGAGAATGAAGGGGAGACATTAAACAATAAAAACGACAATAGACTAAAATGATTGAACCTTTTGATTTCTCTGAACAGACTTGAACCTGAAGATCCTGCGAGATGACAGTTCCTGTCCTGGGGCATGTCAGGTGATCAAATGGATGAAAGGAGCCTTTGATGCACTGGAGAAGCAATACGTGAGTACCATACCTATGGGATAACTTGGCTACCTAAGTTTTGATGGTTGGAAAAAGAGAACGGTGCTAAGTCACTTTTTCTACTTCCGAGTTAATCAAGTTTAAAGTTGGGGAGCGTTAATTGTAGAACCACAATTATTTATTTTTTGTTTTTATATAAATATCTCTGAAATTAGAAATAATAAAGAATCCTGTCGTGGGCCATGTTTCATAATATAGTTACACTAATTGGACACTTACAACAATTGAACAAGTTATATGAAATAGGGCCCTGGTGCATGTCAGGTGATCAAATGGATGAAAGGAGCCTTTGATCATTGATGCACAGTTGGAGAAACAATATGTAAGTACCATACCTGAGCATATTACTGTACTGTTCTTTGTCATAGGTAGTGCATAGACAATCCCTATTAAAAATAAATTTAGCAATAAAAAAAACAGCACAGTTCCAATCTTGTAACTGGATTGTATTTACCACTCTGTTAAAGTTCATATCAACCATTTGATCTCATAGATTTTTGCAAGGCTTAAAACATTAAAGTAAACTTTTCAATTATATCATTACTGATCATTTTGGCATTTTTAATGAGAACTCCTCCCTCTGGTCCTGCAATGGTGGGTGTGCATTAATTTGATTTGTGATATCACCTACATATTTGTTCAATGTTTGTTACAATCACTGTAAAAGAGGAACGATATATGGTCTAACATGTAGTGTTCTTTTTTTTTTTCTCCACAAATTAGCTCCGCACAATGATCATTGGGGTAAGTATATTTTTCTTCCTTGCCTAGAGCTATTTGTATATTTAATTAAAATGAATACTGTATTTTGATTAATACAAATTATAAAACATGTATATAAATGGTAACTACGTGAAAAGGCACAATATGCTATTCTGAGATATAATACAAAGAAAAAATTAGACTCACAATGCCAAATTAAAGTGAACCATTCACTTTGTAACATATTGTTTCAAAGTGAAATTTGAAACTTCAATAACTTACCAATATCATTGCAAGATTCTTCTGATATGATGTGTGACTGTTTTCATAGAAAAGGAAAACTATCAATTGATTTCTACTTCTTCTCTCTCTTCCCAGATGATCACTGATCCTAATGACCCTGATGTAAGTACATCAACTAGTTATGGCCCGGTCAGATATCAACGGATATCGGAAACGTATGCCCAACGAATAGACAATTTGCAAAATTTAATTATCCGGTGATGAAAGTCGTCTACATTGCTTCATGTACAAAACATAGAACAACGTATATCACCGGACAAGGAACGGACAAGAAACGTATAGAACGGATGGAAAATTTAGCTCTCCGTTTGACATCCGTTTGCGCAATCTGTTGATATGTGACTGGGCTATAAGACTCCAGATTGAAGTTCATTACACAGTTTTCTTTCAACAATGTTTTAATCATAGTGCATACAGTTTAGGAGTAATTTATTCAGTATGAGTTTTTCTACTGATTCCTAGATATGTACTCATCTTGCCATTCAAATTATGACCACTGAAAATGTCACGTAAAAATGTCACTGAACAACTCAAAGAATATTGAGTATTAATTTGTGTATAAGATCATCTTGCCATTCAAATTATGACCACTGAAAATGTCACGTAAAAATGTCACTGAACAACTCAAAGACCATTGAGGATTATTTTGTGTATAAGATCAAGATAAATAACAAAAGGGACCTATGTCATTTTTGACGAATCTGTAAAAAGTACATTCAACTTTGAGACATGGTTTAATACCTCAGTATTTCACTTTGTAGTTCATCCAGTTAGTTGCATATCTTATACCTTTAACCCATTTAAGAAAATTGGATTTTCGTATACTGTAAACGTCGTTATTTTCGCGCGATTAATATTTCGCGCTGAGCAACACAAAAACACATTCGCGGCTTTTTAATTTCGCGGCCAAGCACTTGTTCACACGCATTGCAAATCGCGCATTTATATTCGCGGACGCCGACTTCAGCGCGAAATCCGCGAAAATTAATGCACCGCGAACATTACCACGTTTACAGTAACGTGCATTGTCCACAGACTCCTGCCCAAGATATTTGGGGAACAGCCCTGAAGGGGTTAATCTAGAAACTGTGATTCAGACATACATGTTTACAAGTTTTGTACATTTGTAAATCACAGCATCTGATGTCATAATCACGTACTATTGTATTGTATTTATATTTTAAGATGTTATATCAGGACCTTGACGAAAAACAGCATCCTTGCTGATCATGCAATCCTTTATAAATATATTTGAATAAATAATAAATAAATAAAATAAATAAATATTTGTCTCTGTTTATGTATTTTATTTTCAGACGGCCATTGAGACCTACACCTTCCGGTTCAGCTACAAAGACAATGGACCTGATGTGGATATCTATAAGTAAGTAACTTACCCTCCATGTCCAAAATTAAATTGCAATTATCCACTTGCCATGAGAGCCACTGTACGTTCTTGCCCAGACAGATTAAACCTGTTCACTACAAGGTTCTGAAAACTCTGTAGACTTTGTGTAGTCATGGGGTGAACAGAGAGTTGCTGGTCTGTGAACCAATAAGAGTCAAGTCATTCAAATAATATTCCAAACTTCCAAGACAGATATATTCTGCTATAATATTGTTTCAAAAATGATAAGAAGACTAGAGGAGCACTCATCATAATTATGTAGTTCTAGGGAGATAATTTCTTTAAATTTACTATTTTTTAGGGAATGATCAGAAGACTAGAAGAGCAAATATTGTAATTTTGCAGTACTAAGTAGTTGATTAAAAACAAATTTGTATTGTCTTTTAGGAACGATAAGAAGATCGGAGGAGCCCACAGCGAAGCTCAGACCAAGAGAGCCACCCTCCAGCTGCTGAGGACCAGTCCAGTCCTGACCCAGTGCCTCAGACTGTTGCTTGATTAAAAAGAAGATTACTGGTCTCTGAACTAATAGTAATCAAGTCGTTCAGATAATGTTGCAAGATGGATATATTCTGCTATAATATTGTTTTAGAAATAAGAAGACTTTAAGAAATGTTTGATTGTCTTTCAGGAACGATAAGAAAATCGGAGGAGCACACAGCGAGGCCTCGACCAAGAGAGCAACCCTTCAGCTGCTGAGGACCATCCTGGTCCTAACCCAGTCCCTCAGACTACTGCCTGATGATGTCATGATGACAATGAAGCTTCTGTACTATGATGAGGGTGAGTTTAAGATGGTAATATAATATTATAACTTTAGCTATTAGCTATAAGGTCAGTATGCCTATGACAGCCCACTTTAATCTAAGATTGAGCATAATAAAAGGAAAGCTACTCTACTTTGATGAGGGTAAGTTGAAGAGGAAATTTATCTATCACAGAGTTGTTAGATGGCAATAAGAACAACGTTTGCTGTCAGGTAAGTATGCCTATGACAACCAAGTTAATGTAGTATTACAAGAAAGGATGAAACGAAAAGAGGTACATCTTTTGACTCAGTCATTCGGCCTACTGCCTGATGATGTTGTGATGACCATGAAACTACTCTACCCTGATGAGGGTAAGTTAAAGAGGAAGATGATTATATCATCTTCTATATGCTATATATGCCTGTGACAGCAAAGTTAATGAAGTTTTATGAATTCTTACGAGTAAGTATATATGAAAATGAAAAGAGAGAGAAATCTTTTGACTCAGTCCTGCAGACTACTGCCCTATCATATGATGACCAAGTAACAACTGTTCTATGATGAGGGTATGATTCCCAAGCAATGCAATATATATAAATGTTTGTTTTATTACAAGTCAAATTTAAATTTGTTCATCCTTTTACCAGTGACCCCCTCTGACTACGAGCCTCCTGGTTTCAAGGCTGCAGACTGAATTTATAGCTTCATGTACGATGACGAACCAAGAAGAAGTAATTATCATCATCATCTTCCTGTGCAGGGTCCTGTAGTCAAGTACCAGCTTTGAATATTGACACATGCGCACAAACGGGGATCTCAAATAGTCCAATCGAGATGTAGTCTCTCACTACATCTTACTAATACAATTAATATTTCAAACTGAAGTTGTCATTTAATCTTTCTGTAGTGACGCCGTCTGACTACGAGCCTCCTGGTTTCAAGGCTGCAGACTCTGATAGTTTCATGTACGATGATGAACCCATCAACCTCAAGGTTGGGGAAGTTGCAACGGTGAGAAACAAAGCTTGTTATTTATGCAAGGGTTATATGATTTGGCTGTATTAGAAATGGTTCACAAGATAATTGCATGGGTTTGAACTTATGACCATGGGTATTAATGATATGCAGAGAATCCCTGTATTAAGCACTATATAAATATATTTACTATTGCTATTTATTCAATGGTAAAAAAGTTGTTGATCACTCACTTTATGGGCATTTGATGGAAGTCTTGGCAGTCAAATCATGTACACTCTTTTGAAGATTTTCAGGGAAAGAATGCTTATTTGATGTCATAGTCAAGACGTATACAAGACCTAAAAGACATCTCAAGATGTAATACCCACATGCAACTTTTTTGGAAACTAGTACTTCTGGCATATTCGTGTATTAGACCCCACCAGTGCTATACTGTATACATAACCTAACCCTAACCCTAACCCTAAACCTAACCCTAATTTGGTGGCTATAGGTCAGATTAGTGGCTATAGGTCAGATTTAGTGGCTATAAGTTAGATTTATTGGCTACATAAGTGTATACAGTATAGCAGTGGTGGGGCCTAATACACGATATTGCCGTACTTCACATTTCTCCTTACTTGACTCTTTTGTTCTTACCATTATTTATCCAGTGAAAAATAAGAATTTACCTTTTCCTTTTCTTTATCTCTCTTTATCTTCAACAGCCATTCCACAGGTAAGTTCATGTAGGGGAGCTAGTAACCATTGTCCAAATTATACATTAAACATTAACAATTTACCATTGACATACAGTAGACCATGACATTGAGTATCAGAGTGTTTAATCAGATAGATTTGTTGTTGTCCATGCTGTAAGCAGTGTCGTTGAGATTTACTTTATTACATTCCATATCTACTGAAGATGACTTACTAACATTCTGGTGTGATTTAACTCAGCATTATTTGCCTAAAAATCAAATCAAGTATTTCCATTTGCAGCAACAACAAAAAAAATGTAAAAATGAAGAAGGTCTTGTGGATGTGGTGTGGCAAGATTGGTAGAGCGTGCACTTTCCGATCATGAGATCCCGAGTTCGAACCCTGCCCACTGCCTTTGTCCTTCAGCAAGACAATTTATCCACATTGCTGCTCTCTACCCAGGTGTATAAATGGGGACCAGGTAGGAGGTGAAAGCCTATATGTGAACGATCTTCTTGAGCCCATGAGCACTTGGAAGGAATGCTCCCCAGGGAGTGGAGATGGTGCACACAATGTGTGCTGGTTTGCATTGTATCCTATGACCGGGGGTAATATTATCACTGTAAAGCGCTTAGAGATGATTATCAATCATATTAGGCGCTAAATAAATCGAGTATATATATTATATTATTATTAAATTCCACTAAGTTAACATCTACCAAAGATAGTTATTTTTACAGGATTTACCTCTAGCGATTATTAGGTAATTGACTAATTATAAGTAGGATTTAAAAAAATATTGTTGTCAACGGGCTCAGATAATACAGAGGTTTTTCTATAATTCAGGTGTAATTTTATTCAGTATTATTTGTCTAGACTAACTTAACATCTACTCAAGATAGTTATACATTTTATAATGCAGGTAATATTACAGGATTTGCCATAAGCATTGGCCTGGTTGCCAATGGCCATCAGAAATTTGATTTGGCTACTAGTATTGTTCATCAACTAAACTTCATAAGATGTTACTTATTAGTTGAAATGTAATGGAAAGACATTAAAATATATGCAGAAAGGGTAAGTGGTAATATTTCGTTAATAACAATTTTTAAAATTCATTAAAAAAAAATTGAAAGCTTAGAATCACTGCTGACAGAGCATTGAAATGGTTGCATAAAGGGTCAATAAAATGGCAATATATCAATGATTATTTTAGGGTGAAGCTGAGAATCATGGCTAACAAGGAGAGATAAAAGAGAAACCTATTCAGCACCCAGTGATAAAACACATGAAATGTTCACAAACTAAATCTACATTTGGGTGGAATTCACAAAGGAGGTTTGGTCAAACCATGGTCTACATCTATGGAGTGCCATTTGTAAACTGATGGAGACAGAATGTTAACTCCTTACTTTACTCCTTTACTGAATGCACCAAATAAATGTTTGTCTTGTCAGATGGTGAATTTTGCTGATAAGCAAGCTCTAACAGTCATATAATTAGAAACTATAAATTGTTTTACTTGTAAACGAGCAGCACTCCATAGATGTAGACCATGGTTTAAACCATGGTTTGTACAAACCTCCTTTGTGAATCCGGGCCATTGTGACCGGCTATAGCAAAACCCGGCACTTGTCGGTAAAAATCAAAATGTAGATTTTCATACCATTACAAAGGCCTCATCACAAGCTTTCACTTGATGCTTTGTTCTAACTAATTGGTCAATAATTAATGAAGATATGATTGTTTCAATTTTACAATCATAGGTCTTTTACACACATTGTGTGAACTTAAAATGCCCATTTCTTCAAAACATGAATTACCGACAAGTGCCGGGTTTTGCTATAGCCGGTCACAATTAACCTGGTTGTCTATGTACACAAAGTGGATGAGGATTTCAACATTTGGAAAGGAATGGGTTAATGTGTCCAGGGTAAACAAAATGGTGATATCTCATATATGTGACCCGCTATAGCAAAACCCGGCACTTGTCAGTAATCTATGCGTTGAAATTAAGTTCACACAATGTGTGTATAGGACCTATGATTGTAAAATTGTTTCAATCATATCTTCACCAATTATTGACCAATTTGTTAGAGCAAAGCATCAAATGAAAGCTTGTGATGAGGTCTTTCTAATGGTGTGAAAAGCTACATTTTAATTTTTACTGACAAGTGCCGGGTTTTGCTATAGCTGGGCACATATATTTTGATGATTGTTTTAGGGTGAAGCTGCGAATCCCGACGGACAAGAAAAGATGAAAGAGAAACCTATTCAGTAACATGTAATGAAAGGTCACTTTAATGTTTACATAGTAATTAATGGTGTCCACAGTAAACAAAATGGTAACATGTCATATTTTCATGCTTGTTTTAGGGTGAAGCTGCGAATGGTAACATGTCATATATATTTTGATGCTTGTTTTAGGGTGAAGCTGCGAATTGCTACGGACAAGAAGCAGTTTGAGATGAAGGACACTGATGTGAAGGAGGCTGTGGAGGAGGAGGAAGAGGAGGAGGAGGCGGTTGCTAGGGAGTGTGAAGAGGATGGGATGAAGGATCTACAGGATATTGAGATGATTGACCTTAACAAGGATGAACAGGTACGTTACTGAGTGTGGAGATTGGGATGAGTTAGGAACTGTTTAAGGCTGAAGGGTCAGATGTGGTGGGATTATACGGGCAATACCGAGTCTAGAGATTATTAAGGTAGGCTGGAATGGGGGGGGGGGGGGGGGGGGGGACGGTTGCTGGGGAGTGTGAAGAGGATGGGATGAAGGATCTACAGGATATTGAGATGATTGACCTCAACACGGATGAGCAGGTACATCTTTGTTGTTTTGTGGTTTTGGCATTCATTCATATTGAATATTTTTGCCATTATACCAAATGTCAAACAATATATGTGACCGGCTCTGTCACTTTGGGTAATTCATCGGGAATATCAAAATTGAGATTGTTAGTGTTTTGAATTCTCTAGGATTTCAGCTTTAAAATGATATACAACTTGATAAGTATGAGTTTCTTGAAGGCTAGAAAAACGCAAATTAATAACATGGACCAGATCCCCGTGATTTGTCAAACAACGGAGAAAATCGCTTCTAAAGTTTTGCATCCATTCAGAAAAGCATTCTCACACACCGAGCGAGAAGTTGAACGGTTCGCTTTCACCTTTCCGCTTTTCGTAATCGATCAGCAAACGAAATAATGCATGCGCAGTTATACTGTTATTCATCGGCCAATCAGCTACGCTTTCGCCGGTATTACGTAATTGTACAAAGCCTCAGCCTCGACAAACTAGCCCATGTGCTGCCCTTTGATGTGCATGTATTACAACCGCGGTGTATTGTGTATGTACGTACCGCCATAAACCACCGCATCATATTCACCATACCACCGCTGTACCACCGGTAGACAAAAGAAAAGCGCAGTTTGATACCGTATGATATGGTACGCTGCACACGCACACTGCACACTTGCGGCATGCCCAGCGCGATTCAATGCGGTACCCATAGAATTATAAACAAACTCAACTACTCGTTTACTATACAGTAAGTTAAATGCCGCGAACGCTTCCCGGAAATGTACAACACACGGACAATACAACTCTATTCAGGTTAGTCTGACCAATCACTGTACAGCTACAGTGCGTTCTTCTTGCAAGTCACCGCGGCGGTACGGTCGAATCACACACACATAGCTGGCGCGTTCGTTTCACAATCGATCATGATCAGCCAGCGCGGATTTACTGAGTTTCTGGAAACCGAAAATTAATGAAGGTTGCTTAGAAAAATCATTATTTACGGCATAAAAAATTCGATTAAGGACCTGAAATTTTCAGAGAATGTAGATGAAACATGTAAGTATCAAATCCCATAAAGTTAAAAATTCCAGCCAAAGACAATATTTTATGATTTTGAGGCTCTAAGTACTAAAGACCCATCCCGACTTTACACCCATTCTGTGGGAGCCGGTCTCATATAATGTTAAATTAGTAATGTACGATCATGTTTTATCAAATTGGAGCTCTTATAAATTGCTGCATGTCTATCACTCAAATCTGACATCATATATGTATGTTGTCGATGACCAGTGGCAAAGTGTGGTCTGACTGGTTGAAGGAGGGGAGAGGGACAAACTTTTAATTATTTATAATCCTTATCCGTTTGTTTTTGTCAAATTATTTAAGAAAGGGTGGGCGATGAAGATAGAGATATATTACTTATTCATTCCTTTCTTGATTGATTATGAGCAGGAAACTTCCCCCGTTGAGAAGGCCAGTGAGAGCCACGGACCCCTGACAGCAGAGGATGTGCCAGACAGCAGCCCCAACAGACCAAGTATGTTTAGTCATGTGGGTTATTATTCTAACTTCTAAACAATGTCAGGCAAGCCAAAAATTGTGCACTATTGATTACAAAAGAAGGCATTGGGCCAGCTTTAACCCAAACTATACGATAGGTTGTTTAACACGATTACTGTGTTATAATAAAGTGTGATGTCACAGCAGTCCCAACAGACCAAGTATGTTTAGTCATCACTTTTGTTGGTTGTTGCATTTTAAATTCAAACATAGAGGAAGCTGACTAGAAATATTTTAAATGATTGAAAATGAGCAAAGAAAAATAGGCTTTGCCAGGAATCAAACCTGAGACGATCAGTCAATAGATAACAAATTTTTATCTCAGAATGATTAATTGTAGTCTGTTACTATTCTAACTTCTAAACAATGTCCGGGAAGCCATAAATTGGGAACTATTGATTACAAAAGTAGGCACTGGGCCAGATTTAACCAACTATCAATAACCCAAAACAACCCACACATTCAAAAACTTGTAGCACACATTAAGGAATAAACTGATGAAGACGCAGACAAGAAAAAAGATCCAATACATTTTTATATTTCCTTGTGATGCAGGTGTGGTTGATGAGGCTTCACAGAGCAATGCAGAGGACGAGGAGACCATCCCACAGTGTCCATGTGGGGTCAATGAGGTAAGCACTATGGTCACAATGTTTCCTTGTCCTGTTGTAGGACACAATGTTTCCTTGTCCTGTTGTAGGACACAATGTTTCCTAGTCCTGTTGTAGGACACTATGTTTCCTTGTCCTGTTGTAGGACACAATGTTTCCTAGTCCTGTTGTAGGACACTATGTTTCCTTGTCCTGTTGTAGGACACAATGTTTCCTTGTCCTGTTGCAGGACACAATGTTTCCCTGTCCTGTTGAAGGACACATTGTTTCCTTGTCCTGTTGTAGGACACTTTGTTTCCTTGTCCTGTTGTAGGACACAATGTTTCCTTGTCCTGTTGTAGGACACAATGTTTCCCTGTCCTGTTGAAGGACACATTGTTTCCTTGTCCTGTTGTAGGACACTTTGTTTCCTTGTCCTGTTGTAGGACACTTTGTTTCCTTGTCCTGTTGTAGGACACAATGTTTCCTTGTCCTGTTGTAGGACACAATGTTTCCTAGTCCTGTTGTAGGACACAATGTTTCCTTTTCCTGTTGTAGGACACAATGTTTCCTTGTGATGCAGGTGTAGTTGATGAGGCTTCCCAGAGCAATGCAGAGGAGGAGGAGACCATCCCACAGTGCCCATGTGGAGTCAATGAGGTAAGCACTATGGACACAATGTTTCCTTGTCCTGTTGTAGGACATAATGTGTCCTTGTCCTGTTGTAGGACACAATGTTTCCTTGTCCTGTTGTTGGACACAATGTTTCCTTGTCCTGTTGTAGGACACAATGTTTCCTTGTCCTGTTGTTGGACACAATGTTTCCTTGTCCTGTTGTAGGACACAATGTTTCCCTGTCCTGTTGTAGGACACAATATATCCTTGTCCTGTTGTTGGACACAATGTTTCCTTGTCCTGTTGTAGGACACAATGTTTCCTTGTCCTGTTGTTGGACACAATGTTTCCTAGTCCTGTTGTAGGACACAATGTGTCCTTGTCCTGTTGTAGGACACAATGTTTCCTTGTCCTGTTGTAGGACACAATGTTTCCTTGTCCTGTTGTAGGACACAATGTTTCCTAGTCCTGTTGTAGGACACTATGTTTCCTTGTCCTGTTGTAGGACACAATGTTTCCTTGTCCTGTTGTAGGACACAATGTGTCCTTGTCCTGTTGTAGGACACAATGTTTCCTTGTCCTGTTGTAGGACACAATGTTTCCTTGTCCTGTTGAAGGACACATTGTTTCCTTATCCTGTTGTAGGACACTTTGTTTCCTTGTCCTGTTGTAGGACACTTTGTTTCCTTGTCCTGTTATAGGACACAATGTTTCCTAGTCCTGTTGTAGGACACAATGTTTCCTTTTCCTGTTGTAGGACACAATGTTTCCTTGTGATGCAGGTGTAGTTGATGAGGCTTCCCAGAGCAATGCAGAGGAGGAGGAGACCATCCCACAGTGCCCATGTGGAGTCAATGAGGTAAGCACTATGGACACAATGTTTCCTTGTCCTGTTGTTGGACACAATGTTTCCTTGTCCTGTTGTAGGACACAATATTTCCTTGTCCTGTTGTTGGACACAAATGTTTCCTAGTCCTGATGTAGGACACAATGTTTCCTTGTCCTGTTGTAGGACACAATGTGTCCTTGTCCTGTTGTAGGACATAATGTTTCCTTGTCCTGTTGTAGGACACAATGTTTCCTTGTCCTGTTGTAGGACACAATGTTTCCTAGTCCTGTTGTAGGACACTATGTTTCCTTGTCCTGTTGTAGGACACAATGTTTCCTTGTCCTGTTGTAGGACACAATGTGTCCTTGTCCTGTTGTAGGACACAATGTTTCCTTGTCCTGTTGTAGGACACAATGTTTCCTTGTCCTGTTGTAGGACACAATGTTTCCTTGCCCTGTGGTAGGACGCAATGTTACCTTGTTCTGTTGTAGGACACAATGTTTCCTTGTCCTGTTGTAGGACACAATGTTTCCTTGTCCTGTTGTTGAACACAATGTTCCCATTTCCTGTTGTAGGACACAATGTTTCCTTGTCCTGTTGTAGGACACAATGTTTCCTTGTCCTGTTGTAGGACACAATGTTTCCTTGTCTTGTTGTTGGACACAATGATTCCTTGTCCTGTTGTAGGACACAATGTTTCCCTGTCCTGTTGTAGGACACAATGTTTCCTTGTCTTGTTGTTGGACACAATGATTCCTTGTCCTGTTGTTGGACACAATGTTTCCTTGTCCTGTTGTTGGACACAATCTTTCCTAGTTCTGATGTAGGACACAATGTTTCCTTGTCCTGTTGTTGGACACAATGTGTCCTTGTCCTGTTGTAGGACACAATGTTTCCTTGTCCTGTTGTAGGACACAATGTTTCCTTGTCCTGTTGTAGGACACAATGTTTCCTTGTGCTGCAGGTGTGGTTGATGAGGCTTCCCAGAGCAATGCAGAGGATGAGGAGACCATCCCACAGTGTCCATGTGGAGTCAATGAGGTAAGCACTATGGTCACAATGTTTCCTTGTCCTGTTGTAGGACAAAATGTTTCCTTGTCCTGTTGTTGGACACAATGTTTCCTTGTCCTGTTGTAGGAAACAATGTTTCCTTGTCCTGTTGTAGGACACAATGTGTCCTTGTCCTGTTGTAGGACATAATGTTTCCTTGTCCTGTTGTAGGACACAATGTTTCCTTGTCCTGTTGTAGGACACAATGTTTCCTAGTCCTGTTGTAGGACACTATGTTTCCTTGTCCTGTTGTAGGACACAATGTTTCCTTGTCCTGTTGTAGGACACAATGTGTCCTTGTCCTGTTGTAGGACACAATGTTTCCTTGTCCTGTTGTAGGACACAATGTTTCCTTGTCCTGTTGTAGGACACAATGTTTCCTTGCCCTGTGGTAGGACGCAATGTTACCTTGTTCTGTTGTAGGACACAATGTTTCCTTGTCCTGTTGTAGGACACAATGTTTCCTTGTCCTGTTGTTGAACACAATGTTCCCATTTCCTGTTGTAGGACACAATGTTTCCTTGTCCTGTTGTAGGACACAATGTTTCCTTGTCCTGTTGTAGGACACAATGTTTCCTTGTCTTGTTGTTGGACACAATGATTCCTTGTCCTGTTGTAGGACACAATGTTTCCCTGTCCTGTTGTAGGACACAATGTTTCCTTGTCTTGTTGTTGGACACAATGATTCCTTGTCCTGTTGTTGGACACAATGTTTCCTTGTCCTGTTGTTGGACACAATCTTTCCTAGTTCTGATGTAGGACACAATGTTTCCTTGTCCTGTTGTTGGACACAATGTGTCCTTGTCCTGTTGTAGGACACAATGTTTCCTTGTCCTGTTGTAGGACACAATGTTTCCTTGTCCTGTTGTAGGACACAATGTTTCCTTGTGCTGCAGGTGTGGTTGATGAGGCTTCCCAGAGCAATGCAGAGGATGAGGAGACCATCCCACAGTGTCCATGTGGAGTCAATGAGGTAAGCACTATGGTCACAATGTTTCCTTGTCCTGTTGTAGGACAAAATGTTTCCTTGTCCTGTTGTTGGACACAATGTTTCCTTGTCCTGTTGTAGGAAACAATGTTTCCTTGTCCTGTTGTAGGACACAATGTTTCCTTGTCCTGTTGTAGGACACATTGTTTCCTTGTCTTGTTGTAGGATGCAGCATGCAGTGTGCTTCAGGATCACAAGAGAGGATGACGTCCCTGAAAAACACTACAACTGTTTATAAAAGTTATATTCTCTAAATTGTTGCCTCTTATATATTGCTTGCTCTACAGTGTGCTGAAAACACATAATTCTTTAAAAAGTTATTAGGTGGGCTGTACATCATACAGACCACCTCATAATTTCGTTAGAATTGCCTTTATTAGGTGGGCTGTACATCATACAGACCACCTCATAATTTCGTTAGAATTGCCTTTATTTATTAGGTGGGCTGTACATCATACAGACCACCTCATAATTTCGTTAGAATTGCCTTTATTATTATTATTATTATTATTCTTTATTTTTCTTATTTCCAATCACTTTTTTGTTAGCAAGATAACTTGAAAATGGCTCAATCAAGTGCCTTGAAATTTGGCACACATATATATAGGCATATGGACAAAGCAAAATAAGGTTTTGAACCCTGACCTTGACTGATGACGTCATCTAGGCGCCATTTTGTAAAATTTTCTGAATATCTTCTCATGATCATATCTTCATAACGAAATGTTGTTTCTCATTCATATTTATCATGATCAAGGTCAATATCCGTCCGGTCAATTTCAGGTCAAAAAACGCGCGCGCATGCGTACGGGCGCGCGTCAGCGCGCGCGCAAAATTTTAAAATGTTCAAAATCGTCGCAAATTCATTTTGGATACGTTTTAGGCCATTTTAAGCATTTTACGAAAAAACGCGCACACGCGCATGCGCGCGCGTTTTCGCGCGTACTGGCATTTTGCAACATAGAATCGCCGAATTTTCTCTGTTATCATATTTAGCCCATCTTTCCAAGCATTTTGATACCTTGTTCACCTTTTTCTGACTAGTAAAAACGCAATGAGCTTCCGTTCAAGAAACATGTCCGTGCGCGCGAGCTCTTGTAATACATAGCATATATGGGCAAAAACATGCCTATACAAAATTCATTGTAACTCTTCAGAATGGATGGGAACTCCCAAGTTTTTTTTCATATTTGGATAGATTATGAGTCGGAAATATGATTTCATGTCTCATTTGACCCTCAATTAACTCATGGCGTCATCATAATGGCGTCCGAACTCAAAATTTCAATTTGCATATTATGACGTCAGCATATTTTTGGAAAATTTATTGTATCTCTGTAAATATTGATCGATTTTCTTCCAAATTTTGATATGTTCTATCTGAGACAATTCTCTACAAATGTGATGATCACGATTTTTCATTTTGACAAAGGCATCATGGCGTATTTTTGCGATTTAAGGAGGCATGTCATTTTTTAACATTTTGCGTGTATTCTCTATGGGACATGACTTTTTTTCAAAACTGGATTCTACATTCCCGTCATTCGCGACCAATATCTTCTTCGTTTTAGCTTCGTTTACGCTGAACTTCGAGTATGTTGTAGCTGAGACAATAAGCTATCTCAAATGAGCCCTTGATTATGTCTTTAATTTTAGTTCGACCAGCCCACCTATACTTGTTCTAAACAAGTATTACAATTCTAGTTTATTTATTATTATTCTTTATTTTTCTTATTTCCAATCACTTTTTTGTTAGCAAGATAACTTGAAAATGGCTCAATCAAGTGCCTTGAAATTTGGCACACATATATATAGGCATATGGACAAAGCAAAATAAGGTTTTGAACCCTGACCTTGACTGATGACGTCATCTAGGCGCCATTTTGTAAAATTTTCTGAATATCTTCTCATGATCATATCTTCATAACGAAAAGTTGTTTCTCATTCATATTTATCATGATCAAGGTCAATATCCGTCCGGTCAATTTCAGGTCAAAAAACGCGCGCGCGCAAAATTTTAAAATGTTCAAAATCGTCGCAAATTCATTTTGGATACGTTTTAGGCCATTTTAAGCATTTTACGAAAAAACGCGCACACGCGCATGCTCGCGCGTTTTCGCGCGTACTGGCATTTTGCAACATAGAATCGCCGAATTTTCTCTGTTATCATATTTAGCCCATCTTTCCAAGCATTTTGATACCTTGTTCACCTTTTTCTGACTAGTAAAAACGCAATGAGCTTCCGTTCAAGAAACATGTCCGTGCGCGCGAGCTCTTGTAATACATAGCATATATGGGCAAAAACATGCCTATACAAAATTCATTGTAACTCTTCAGAATGGATGGGAACTCCCAAGTTTTTTTCATATTTAGATAGATTATGAGTCGGAGATATGATTTCATGTCTCATTTGACCCTCAATTAACACATGGCGTCATCATAACGGCCTTCCAACTCAAAATTTCAATTAGCATATTATGACGTCAGCATATTTTTGGAAAATTGATTGTATCTCTGTAAATGTTGATCGATTTTCTTCCAAATTTTGATATGTTCTAGCTCAGACAATTTTCTACAAATGTTATAACCACGATTTTTCATTTTGACAAAGGCATCATGGCGTATTTTTGCGATTTAAGGAGGCATGTCATTTTTTAACATTTTGCGTGTATTCTCTATGGGACATGACTTTTTTTTTCAAAACTGGATTCTACATTCCCGTCTTTCGCGACCAATATCTTCTTCGTTTTAGCTTCGTTTACGCTGAACTTCGAGTATGTTGTAGCTGAGACAATAAGCTATCTCAAATGAGCCCTTGATTATGTCTTTAATTTTAATTCGACCAGCCCACCTATACTTGTTCTAAACAAGTATTACAATTCTAGTTATTCTTTATTTTTCTTATTTCCAATCACTTTTTTGTTAGCAAGATAACTTGAAAATGGCTCAATCAAGTGCCTTGAAATTTGGCACACATATATATAGGCATATGGACAAAGCAAAATAAGGTTTTGAACCCTGACCTTGACTGATGACGTCATCTAGGCGCCATTTTGTAAAATTTTCTGAATATCTTCTCATGATCATATCTTCATAACGAAAAGTTGTTTCTCATTCATATTTATCATGATCAAGGTCAATATCCGTCCGGTCAATTTCAGGTCAAAAAACGCGCGCGCATGCGTACGTGCGCGCGTCAGCGCGCGCGCAAAATTTTAAAATGTTCAAAATCGTCGCAAATTCATTTTGGATACGTTTTAGGCCATTTTAAGCATTTTACGAAAAAACGCGCACACGCGCATGCGCGCGCGTTTTCGCGCGTACTGGCATTTTGCAACATAGAATCGCCGAATTTTCTCTGTTATCATATTTAGCCCATCTTTCCAAGCATTTTGATACCTTGTTCACCTTTTTCTGACTAGTAAAAACGCAATGAGCTTCCGTTCAAGAAACATGTCCGTGCGCGCGAGCTCTTGTAATACATAGCATATATGGGCAAAAACATGCCTATACAAAATTCATTGTAACTCTTCAGAATGGATGGGAACTCCCAAGTTTTTTTTCATATTTGGATAGATTATGAGTCGGAGATATGATTTCATGTCTCATTTGATCCTCAATTAACTCATGGCGTCATCATAATGGCCTCCGAACTCAAAATTTCAATTTGCATATTATGACGTCAGCATATTTTTGGAAAATTGATTGTATCTCTGTAAATATTGATCGATTTTCTTCCAAATTTTGATATGTTCTATCTGAGACAATTCTCTACAAATGTGATGATCACGATTTTTCATTTTGACAAAGGCATCATGGCGTATTTTTGCGATTTAAGGAGGCATGTCATTTTTTCACATTTTGCGTGTATTCTCTATGGGACATGACTTTTTTTCAAAACTGGATTCTACATTCCCGTCTTTCGCGACCAATATCTTCTTCGTTTTAGCTTCGTTTACGCTGAACTTCGAGTATGTTGTAGCTGAGACAATAAGCTATCTCAAATGAGCCCTTGATTATGTCTTTAATTTTAGTTCGACCAGCCCACCTATACTTGTTCTAAACAAGTATTACAATTCTAGTTATTATTAGGTGGGCTGTACATCATACAGACCACCTCATAATTTCGTTAGAATTGCCTTTCTTTATTATTATTAGGTGGGCTGTACATCATACAGACCACCTCATAATTTCGTTAGAATTGCCTTTATTAGGTGGGCTGTACATCATACAGACCACCTCATAATTTCGTTAGAATTGCCTTTATTAGGTGGGCTGTACATCATACAGACCACCTCATAATTTCGTTAGAATTGCCTTTATTTATTTATTATTCTTTATTTTTCTTATTTCCAATCACTTTTTTGTTAGCAAGATAACTTGAAAATGGCTCAATCAAGTGCCTTGAAATTTGGCACACATATATATAGGCATATGGACAAAGCAAAATAAGGTTTTGAACCCTGACCTTGACTGATGACGTCATCTAGGCGCCATTTTGTAAAATTTTCTGAATATCTTCTCATGATCATATCTTCATAACGAAAAGTTGTTTCTCATTCATATTTATCATGATCAAGGTCAATATCCGTCCGGTCAATTTCAGGTCAAAAAACGCGCGCGCATGCGTACGTGCGCGCGTCAGCGCGCGCGCAAAATTTTAAAATGTTCAAAATCGTCGCAAATTCATTTTGGATACGTTTTAGGCCATTTTAAGCATTTTACGAAAAAACGCGCACACGCGCATGCGCGCGCGTTTTCGCGCGTACTGGCATTTTGCAACATAGAATCGCCGAATTTTCTCTGTTATCATATTTAGCCCATCTTTCCAAGCATTTTGATACCTTGTTCACCTTTTTCTGACTAGTAAAAACGCAATGAGCTTCCGTTCAAGAAACATGTCCGTGCGCGCGAGCTCTTGTAATACATAGCATATATGGGCAAAAACATGCCTATACAAAATTCATTGTAACTCTTCAGAATGGATGGGAACTCCCAAGTTTTTTTTCATATTTGGATAGATTATGAGTCGGAGATATGATTTCATGTCTCATTTGACCCTCAATTAACTCATGGCGTCATCATAATGGCCTCCGAACTCAACATTTCAATTTGCATATTATGACGTCAGCATATTTTTGGAAAATTTATTGTATCTCTGTAAATATTGATCGATTTTCTTCCAAATTTTGATATGTTCTATCTGAGACAATTCTCTACAAATTTGATAATCACGATTTTTCATTTTGACAAAGGCATCATGGCGTATTTTTGCGATTTAAGGAGGTATGTCATTTTTTCACATTTTGCGTGTATTCTCTATGGGACATGACTTTTTTTCAAAACTGGATTCTACATTCCCGTCTTTCGCGACCAATATCTTCTTCGTTTTAGCTTCGTTTACGCTGAACTTCGAGTATGTTGTAGCTGAGACAATAAGCTATCTCAAATGAGCCCTTGATTATGTCTTTAATTTTAGTTCGACCAGCCCACCTATACTTGTTCTAAACAAGTATTACAATTCTAGTTTATTTATTTATTATTATTATTATTCTTTATTTTTCTTATTTCCAATCACTTTTTTGTTAGCAAGATAACTTGAAAATGGCTCAATCAAGTGCCTTGAAATTTGGCACACCTATATATAGGCATATGGACAAAGCAAAATAAGGTTTTGAACCCTGACCTTGACTGATGACGTCATCTAGGCGCCATTTTGTAAAATTTTCTGAATATCTTCTCATGATCATATCTTCATAACGAAAAGTTGTTTCTCATTCATATTTATCATGATCAAGGTCAATATCCGTCCGGTCAATTTCAGGTCAAAAAACGCGCGCGCATGCGTACGTGCGCGCGTCAGCGCGCGCGCAAAATTTTAAAATGTTCAAAATCGTCGCAAATTCATTTTGGATACGTTTTAGGCCATTTTAAGCATTTTACGAAAAAACGCGCACACGCGCATGCGCGCGCGTTTTC
Source organism: Echinarachnius parma (assembly GCA_037951105.1). Lineage (NCBI taxonomy): Eukaryota > Metazoa > Echinodermata > Echinoidea > Clypeasteroida > Echinarachniidae > Echinarachnius > Echinarachnius parma. Next base: position 58,871 of record JBAMJV010007356.1, on the reverse strand, counting down.
GCGCGTACTGGCATTTTGCAACATAGAATCGCCGAATTTTCTCTGTTATCATATTTAGCCCATCTTTCCAAGCATTTTGATACCTTGTTCACCTTTTTCTGACTAGTAAAAACGCAATGAGCTTCCGTTCAAGAAACATGTCCGTGCGCGCGAGCTCTTGTAAAATACATAGCATATATGGGCAAAAACATGCCTATACAAAAATCATTGTAACTCTTCAGAATGGATGGGAACTCCCAATTTTTTTTCATATTTGGATAGATTATGAGTCGGAGATATGATTTCATGTCTCATTTGACCCTCAATTAACTCATGGCGTCATCATAACGGCCTTCCAACTCAAAATTTCAATTAGCATATTATGACGTCAGCATATTTTTGGAAAATTGATTGTATCTCTGTAAATGTTGATCGATTTTCTTCCAAATTTTGATATGTTCTAGCTCAGACAATTTTCTACAAATATAATAACCACGATGTTTCATTTTGACAAAGGCATCATGGCGTATTTTTGCGATTTAAGGAGGCATGTCATTTTTTAACATTTTGCGTGTATTCTCTATGGGACATGACTTTTTTTCAAAACTGGATTCTACATTCCCGTCTTTCGCGACCAATATCTTCTTCGTTTTAGCTTCGTTTACGCTGAACTTCGAGTATGTTGTAGCTGAGACAATAAGCTATCTCAAATGAGCCCTTGATTATGTCTTTAATTTTAGTTCGACCAGCCCACCTATACTTGTTCTAAACAAGTATTACAATTCTAGTTTATTATTAGGTGGGCTGTACATCATACAGACCACCTCATAATTTCGTTAGAATTGCCTTTATTTATTTATTTATTATTATTATTATTCTTTATTTTTCTTATTTCCAATCACTTTTTTGTTAGCAAGATAACTTGAAAATGGCTCAATCAAGTGCCTTGAAATTTGGCACACATATATATAGGCATATGGACAAAGCAAAATAAGGTTTTGAACCCTGACCTTGACTGATGACGTCATCTAGGCGCCATTTTGTAAAATTTTCTGAATATCTTCTCATGATCATATCTTCATAACGAAAAGTTGTTTCTCATTCATATTTATCATGATCAAGGTCAATATCCGTCCGGTCAATTTCAGGTCAAAAAACGCGCGCGCATGCGTACGTGCGCGCGTCAGCGCGCGCGCAAAATTTTAAAATGTTCAAAATCGTCGCAAATTCATTTTGGATACGTTTTAGGCCATTTTAAGCATTTTACGAAAAAACGCGCACACGCGCATGCGCGCGCGTTTTCGCGCGTACTGGCATTTTGCAACATAGAATCGCCGAATTTTCTCTGTTATCATATTTAGCCCATCTTTCCAAGCATTTTGATACCTTGTTCACCTTTTTCTGACTAGTAAAAACGCAATGAGCTTCCGTTCAAGAAACATGTCCGTGCGCGCGAGCTCTTGTAATACATAGCATATATGGGCAAAAACATGCCTATACAAAATTCATTGTAACTCTTCAGAATGGATGGGAACTCCCAAGTTTTTTTTCATATTTGGATAGATTATGAGTCGGAGATATGATTTCATGTCTCATTTGACCCTCAATTAACTCATGGCGTCATCATAACGGCCTTCCAACTCAAAATTTCAATTAGCATATTATGACGTCAGCATATTTTTGGAAAATTGATTGTATCTCTGTAAATGTTGATCGATTTTCTTCCAAATTTTGATATGTTCTAGCTCAGACAATTTTCTACAAATGTAATAACCACGATTTTTCATTTTGAGAAAGGCATCATGGCGTATTTTTGCGATTTAAGGAGGCATGTCATTTTTTAACATTTTGCGTGTATTCTCTATGGGACATGACTTTTTTTCAAAACTGGATTCTACATTCCCGTCTTTCGCGACCAATATCTTCTTCGTTTTAGCTTCGTTTACGCTGAACTTCGAGTATGTTGTAGCTGAGACAATAAGCTATCTCAAATGCGCCCTTGATTATGTCTTTAATTTTAGTTCGACCAGCCCACCTATACTTGTTCTAAACAAGTATTACAATTCTAGTTATTATTTATTTTTCTTATTTCCAATCACTTTTTTGTTAGCAAGATAACTTGAAAATGGCTCAATCAAGTGCCTTGAAATTTGGCACACATATATATAGGCATATGGACAAAGCAAAATAAGGTTTTGAACCCTGACCTTGACTGATGACGTCATCTAGGCGCCATTTTGTAAAATTTTCTGAATATCTTCTCATGATCATATCTTCATAACGAAAAGTTGTTTCTCATTCATATTTATCATGATCAAGGTCAATATCCGTCCGGTCAATTTCAGGTCAAAAAACGCGCGCGCGCAAAATTTTAAAATGTTCAAAATCGTCGCAAATTCATTTTGGATACGTTTTAGGCCATTTTAAGCATTTTACGAAAAAACGCGCACACGCGCATGCGCGCGCGTTTTCGCGCGTACTGGCATTTTGCAACATAGAATCGCCGAATTTTCTCTGTTATCATATTTAGCCCATCTTTCCAAGCATTTTGATACCTTGTTCACCTTTTTCTGACTAGTAAAAACGCAATGAGCTTCCGTTCAAGAAACATGTCCGTGCGCGCGAGCTCTTGTAATACATAGCATATATGGGCAAAAACATGCCTATACAAAATTCATTGTAACTCTTCAGAATGGATGGGAACTCCCAATTTTTTTTCATATTTAGATAGATTATGAGTCGGAGATATGATTTCATGTCTCATTTGACCCTCAATTAACACATGGCGTCATCATAACGGCCTTCCAACTCAAAATTTCAATTAGCATATTATGACGTCAGCATATTTTTGGAAAATTAATTGTATCTCTGTAAATGTTGATCGATTTTCTTCCAAATTTTGATATGTTCTAGCTCAGACAATTTTCTACAAATGTAATAACCACGATTTTTCATTTTGACAAAGGCATCATGGCGTATTTTTGCGATTTAAGGAGGCATGTCATTTTTTAACATTTTGCGTGTATTCTCTATGGGACATGACTTTTTTTCAAAACTGGATTCTACATTCCCGTCTTTCGCGACCAATATCTTCTTCGTTTTAGCTTCGTTTACGCTGAACTTCGAGTATGTTGTAGCTGAGACAATAAGCTATCTCAAATGAGCCCTTGATTATGTCTTTAATTTTAATTCGACCAGCCCACCTATACTTGTTCTAAACAAGTATTACAATTCTAGTTATTCTTTATTTTTCTTATTTCCAATCACTTTTTTGTTAGCAAGATAACTTGAAAATGGCTCAATCAAGTGCCTTGAAATTTGGCACACATATATATAGGCATATGGACAAAGCAAAATAAGGTTTTGAACCCTGACCTTGACTGATGACGTCATCTAGGCGCCATTTTGTAAAATTTTCTGAATATCTTCTCATGATCATATCTTCATAACGAAAAGTTGTTTCTCATTCATATTTATCATGATCAAGGTCAATATCCGTCCGGTCAATTTCAGGTCAAAAAACGCGCGCGCATGCGTACGTGCGCGCGTCAGCGCGCGCGCAAAATTTTTAAATGTTCAAAATCGTCGCAAATTCATTTTGGATACGTTTTAGGCCATTTTAAGCATTTTACGAAAAAACGCGCACACGCGCATGCGCGCGCGTTTTCGCGCGTACTGGCATTTTGCAACATAGAATCGCCGAATTTTCTCTGTTATCATATTTAGCCCATCTTTCCAAGCATTTTGATACCTTGTTCACCTTTTTCTGACTAGTAAAAACGCAATGAGCTTCCGTTCAAGAAACATGTCCGTGCGCGCGAGCTCTTGTAATACATAGCATATATTAGCAAAAACATGCCTATACAAAATTCATTGTAACTCTTCAGAATGGATAGGAACTCCCAAGTTTTTTTTCATATTTGGATAGATTATGAGTCGGAGATATGATTTCATGTCTCATTTGACCCTCAATTAACTCATGGCGTCATCATAATGGCCTCCGAACTCAAAATTTCAATTTGCATATTATGACGTCAGCATATTTTTGGAAAATTTATTGTATCTCTGTAAATATTGATCGATTTTCTTCCAAATTTTGATATGTTCTAGCTCAGACAATTTTCTACAAATGTAATAACCACGATTTTTCATTTTGACAAAGGCATCATGGCGTATTTTTGCGATTTAAGGAGGCATGTCATTTTTTAACATTTTGCGTGTATTCTCTATGGGACATGACTTTTTTTCAAAACTGGATTCTACATTCCCGTCTTTCGCGACCAATATCTTCTTCGTTTTAGCTTCGTTTACGCTGAACTTCGAGTATGTTGTAGCTGAGACAATAAGCTATCTCAAATGAGCCCTTGATTATGTCTTTAATTTTAGTTCGACCAGCCCACCTATACTTGTTCTAAACAAGTATTACAATTCTAGTTTATTAGGTGGGCTGTACATCATACAGACCACCTCATAATTTCGTTAGAATTGCCTTTATTTATTTATTAGGTGGGCTGTATATCATACAGACCACCTCATAATTTCGTTAGAATTGCCTTTATTTATTAGGTGGGCTGTACATCATACAGACCACCTCATAATTTCGTTAGAATTGCCTTTATTTATTATTAGGTGGGCTGTACATCATACAGACCACCTCATAATTTCGTTAGAATTGCCTTTATTAGGTGGGCTGTACATCATACAGACCACCTCATAATTTCGTTAGAATTGCCTTTATTTATTTATTTATTATTATTAGGTGGGCTGTACATCATACAGACCACCTCATAATTTCGTTAGAATTGCCTTTATTATTCTTTATTTTTCTTATTTCCAATCACTTTTTTGTTACCAAGATAACTTGAAAATGGCTCAATCAAGTGCCTTGAAATTTGGCACACATATATATAGGCATATGGACAAAGCAAAATAAGGTTTTGAACCCTGACCTTGACTGATGACGTCATCTAGGCGCCATTTTGTAAAATTTTCTGAATATCTTCTCATGATCATATCTTCATAACGAAAAGTTGTTTCTCATTCATATTTATCATGATCAAGGTCAATATCCGTCCGGTCAATTTCAGGTCAAAAAACGCGCGCGCATGCGTACGTGCGCGCGTCAGCGCGCGCGCAAAATTTTAAAATGTTCAAAATCGTCGCAAATTCATTTTGGATACGTTTTAGGCCATTTTAAGCATTTTACGAAAAAACGCGCACACGCGCATGCGCGCGCGTTTTCGCGCGTACTGGCATTTTGCAACATAGAATCGCCGAATTTTCTCTGTTATCATATTTAGCCCATGTTTCCAAGCATTTTGATACCTTGTTCACCTTTTTCTGACTAGTAAAAACGCAATGAGCTTCCGTTCAAGAAACATGTCCGTGCGCGCGAGCTCTTGTAATACATAGCATATATGGGCAAAAACATGCCTATACAAAATTCATTGTAACTCTTCAGAATGGATGGGAACTCCCAAGTTTTTTTTCATATTTGGATAGATTATGAGTCGGAGATATGATTTCATGTCTCATTTGATCCTCAATTAACTCATGGCGTCATCAAAATGGCCTCCGAACTCAAAATTTCAATTTGCATATTATGACGTCAGCATATTTTTGGAAAATTTATTGTATCTCTGTAAATATTGATCGATTTTCTTCCAAATTTTGATATGTTCTATCTGAGACAATTCTCTACAAATGTGATGATCACGATTTTTCATTTTGACAAAGGCATCATGGCGTATTTTTGCGATTTAAGGAGGTATGTCATTTTTTCACATTTTGCGTGTATTCTCTATGGGACATGACTTTTTTTCAAAACTGGATTCTACATTCCCGTCTTTCGCGACCAATATCTTCTTCGTTTTAGCTTCGTTTACGCTGAACTTCGAGTATGTTGTAGCTGAGACAATAAGCTATCTCAAATGAGCCCTTGATTATGTCTTTAATTTTAGTTCGACCAGCCCACCTATACTTGTTCTAAACAAGTATTACAATTCTAGTTATTATTATTATTATTATTCTTTATTTTTCTTATTTCCAATCACTTTTTTGTTACCAAGATAACTTGAAAATGGCTCAATCAAGTGCCTTGAAATTTGGCACACATATATATAGGCATATGGACAAAGCAAAATAAGGTTTTGAACCCTGACCTTGACTGATGACGTCATCTAGGCGCCATTTTGTAAAATTTTCTGAATATCTTCTCATGATCATATCTTCATAACGAAAAGTTGTTTCTCATTCATATTTATCATGATCAAGGTCAATATCCGTCCGGTCAATTTCAGGTCAAAAAACGCGCGCGCATGCGTACGTGCGCGCGTCAGCGCGCGCGCAAAATTTTAAAATGTTCAAAATCGTCGCAAATTCATTTTGGATACGTTTTAGGCCATTTTAAGCATTTTACGAAAAAACGCGCACACGCGCATGCGCGCGCGTTTTCGCGCGTACTGGCATTTTGCAACATAGAATCGCCGAATTTTCTCTGTTATCATATTTAGCCCATCTTTCCAAGCATTTTGATACCTTGTTCACCTTTTTCTGACTAGTAAAAACGCAATGAGCTTCCGTTCAAGAAACATGTCCGTGCGCGCGAGCTCTTGTAATACATAGCATATATGGGCAAAAACATGCCTATACAAAATTCATTGTAACTCTTCAGAATGGATGGGAACTCCCAAGTTTTTTTTCATATTTGGATAGATTATGAGTCGGAGATATGATTTCATGTCTCATTTGATCCTCAATTAACTCATGGCGTCATCATAATGGCCTCCGAACTCAAAATTTCAATTTGCATATTATGACGTCAGCATATTTTTGGAAAATTTATTGTATCTCTGTAAATGTTGATCGATTTTCTTCCAAATTTTGATATGTTCTAGCTCAGACAATTTTCTACAAATGTAATAACCACGATTTTTCATTTTGACAAAGGCATCATGGCGTATTTTTTGCGATTTAAGGAGGCATGACATTTTTTAACATTTTGCGTGTATTCTCTATGGGACATGACTTTTTTTCAAAACTGGATTCTACATTCCCGTCTTTCGCGACCAATATCTTCTTCGTTTTAGCTTCGTTTACGCTGAACTTCGAGTATGTTGTAGCTGAGACAATAAGCTATCTCAAATGAGCCCTTGATTATGTCTTTAATTTTAGTTCGACCAGCCCACCTATACTTGTTCTAAACAAGTATTACAATTCTAGTTTATTATTATTATTCTTTATTTTTCTTATTTCCAATCACTTTTTTGTTACCAAGATAACTTGAAAATGGCTCAATCAAGTGCCTTGAAATTTGGCACACATATATATAGGCATATGGACAAAGCAAAATAAGGTTTTGAACCCTGACCTTGACTGATGACGTCATCTAGGCGCCATTTTGTAAAATTTTCTGAATATCTTCTCATGATCATATCTTCATAACGAAAAGTTGTTTCTCATTCATATTTATCATGATCAAGGTCAATATCCGTCCGGTCAATTTCAGGTCAAAAAACGCTCGCGCATGCGTACGTGCGCGCGTCAGCGCGCGCGCAAAATTTTAAAATGTTCAAAATCGTCTCAAATTCATTTTGGATACGTTTTAGGCCATTTTAAGCATTTTACGAAAAAACGCGCACACGCGCATGCGCGCGCGTTTTCGCGCGTACTGGCATTTTGCAACATAGAATCGCCGAATTTTCTCTGTTATCATATTTAGCTCATCTTTCCAAGCATTTTGATACCTTGTTCACCTTTTTCTGACTAGTAAAAACGCAATGAGCTTCCGTTCAAGAAACATGTCCGTGCGCGCGAGCTCTTGTAATACATAGCATATATGGGCAAAAACATGCCTATACAAAAATCATTGTAACTCTTCAGAATGGATGGGAACTCCCAATTTTTTTTCATATTTAGATAGATTATGAGTCGGAGATATGATTTCATGTCTCATTTGACCCTCAATTAACTCATGGCGTCATCATAACGGCCTTCCAACTCAAAATTTCAATTAGCATATTATGACGTCAGCATATTTTTGGAAAATTGATTGTATCTCTGTAAATGTTGATCGATTTTCTTCCAAATTTTGATATGTTCTAGCTCAGACAATTTTCTACAAATGTAATAACCACGATTTTTCATTTTGACAAAGGCATCATGGCGTATTTTTGCGATTTAAGGAGGTATGTCATTTTTTAACATTTTGCGTGTATTCTCTATGGGACATGACTTTTTTTCAAAACTGGATTCTACATTCCCGTCTTTCGCGACCAATATCTTCTTCGTTTTAGCTTCGTTTACGCTGAACTTCGAGTATGTTGTAGCTGAGACAATAAGCTATCTCAAATGAGCCCTTGATTATGTCTTTAATTTTAGTTCGACCAGCCCACCTATACTTGTTCTAAACAAGTATTACAATTCTAGTTATTATTATTATTCTTTATTTTTCTTATTTCCAATCACTTTTTTGTTACCACGATAACTTGAAAATGGCTCAATCAAGTGCCTTGAAATTTGGCACACATATATATAGGCATATGGACAAAGCAAAATAAGGTTTTGAACCCTGACCTTGACTGATGACGTCATCTAGGCGCCATTTTGTAAAATTTTCTGAATATCTTCTCATGATCATATCTTCATAACGAAAAGTTGTTTCTCATTCATATTTATCATGATCAAGGTCAATATCCGTCCGGTCAATTTCAGGTCAAAAAACGCGCGCGCATGCGTACGTGCGCGCGTCAGCGCGCGCGCAAAATTTTAAAATGTTCAAAATCGTCGCAAATTCATTTTGGATACGTTTTAGGCCATTTTAAGCATTTTACGAAAAAACGCGCACACGCGCATGCCCGCGCGTTTTCGCGCGTACTGGCATTTTGCAACATAGAATCGCCGAATTTTCTCTGTTATCATATTTAGCCCATCTTTCCAAGCATTTTGATACCTTGTTCACCTTTTTCTGACTAGTAAAAACGCAATGAGCTTCCGTTCAAGAAACATGTCCGTGCGCGCGAGCTCTTGTAATACATAGCATATATGGGCAGAAACATGCCTATACAAAATTCATTGTAACTCTTCAGAATGGATGGGAACTCCCAAGTTTTTTTTCATATTTGGATAGATTATGAGTCGGAGATATGATTTCATGTCTCATTTGACCCTCAATTAACTCATGGCGTCATCATAATGGCCTCCGAACTCAAAATTTCAATTTGCATATTATGACGTCAGCATATTTTTGGAAAATTTATTGTATCTCTGTAAATATTGATCGATTTTCTTCCAAATTTTGATATGTTCTATCTGAGACAATTCTCTACAAATGTGATGATCACGATTTTTCATTTTGACAAAGGCATCATGGCGTATTTTTGCGATTTAAGGAGGCATGTTATTTTTTCACATTTTGCGTGTATTCTCTATGGGACATGACTTTTTTTCAAAACTGGATTCTACATTCCCGTCTTTCGCGACCAATATCTTCTTCGTTTTAGCTTCGTTTACGCTGAACTTCGAGTATGTTGTAGCTGAGACAATAAGCTATCTCAAATGAGCCCTTGATTATGTCTTTAATTTTAGTTCGACCAGCCCACCTATACTTGTTCTAAACAAGTATTACAATTCTAGTTATTATTATTAGGTGGGCTGTACATCATACAGACCACCTCATAATTTCGTTAGAATTGCCTTTATTTATTTATTTATTATTATTCTTTATTTTTCTTATTTCCAATCACTTTTTTGTTACCACGATAACTTGAAAATGGCTCAATCAAGTGCCTTGAAATTTGGCACACATATATATAGGCATATGGACAAAGCAAAATAAGGTTTTGAACCCTGACCTTGACTGATGACGTCATCTAGGCGCCATTTTGTAAAATTTTCTGAATATCTTCTCATGATCATATCTTCATAACGAAAAGTTGTTTCTCATTCATATTTATCATGATCAAGGTCAATATCCGTCCGGTCAATTTTAGGTCAAAAAACGCGCGCGCATGCGTACGTGCGCGCGTCAGCGCGCGCGCAAAATTTTAAAATGTTCAAAATCGTCGCAAATTCATTTTGGATACGTTTTAGGCCATTTTAAGCATTTTACGAAAAAACGCGCACACGCGCATGCGCGCGCGTTTTCGCGCGTACTGGCATTTTGCAACATAGAATCGCCGAATTTTCTCTGTTATCATATTTAGCTCATCTTTCCAAGCATTTTGATACCTTGTTCACCTTTTTCTGACTAGTAAAAACGCAATGAGCTTCCGTTCAAGAAACATGTCCGTGCGCGCGAGCTCTTGTAATACATAGCATATATGGGCAAAAACATGCCTATACAAAAATCATTGTAACTCTTCAGAATGGATGGGAACTCCCAATTTTTTTTCATATTTAGATAGATTATGAGTCGGAGATATGATTTCATGTCTCATTTGACCCTCAATTAACTCATGGCGTCATCATAACGGACTTCCAACTCAAAATTTCAATTAGCATATTATGACGTCAGCATATTTTTGGAAAATTGATTGTATCTCTGTAAATGTTGATCGATTTTCTTCCAAATTTTGATATGTTCTAGCTCAGACAATTTTCTACAAATGTAATAACCACGATTTTTCATTTTGACAAAGGCATCATGGCGTATTTTTGCGATTTAAGGAGGTATGTCATTTTTTAACATTTTGCGTGTATTCTCTATGGGACATGACTTTTTTTCAAAACTGGATTCTACATTCCCGTCTTTCGCGACCAATATCTTCTTCGTTTTAGCTTCGTTTACGCTGAACTTCGAGTATGTTGTAGCTGAGACAATAAGCTATCTCAAATGAGCCCTTGATTATGTCTTTAATTTTAGTTCGACCAGCCCACCTATACTTGTTCTAAACAAGTATTACAATTCTAGTTATTATTATTATTCTTTATTTTTCTTATTTCCAATCACTTTTTTGTTACCACGATAACTTGAAAATGGCTCAATCAAGTGCCTTGAAATTTGGCACACATATATATAGGCATATGGACAAAGCAAAATAAGGTTTTGAACCCTGACCTTGACTGATGACGTCATCTAGGCGCCATTTTGTAAAATTTTCTGAATATCTTCTCATGATCATATCTTCATAACGAAAAGTTGTTTCTCATTCATATTTATCATGATCAAGGTCAATATCCGTCCGGTCAATTTCAGGTCAAAAAACGCGCGCGCATGCGTACGTGCGCGCGTCAGCGCGCGCGCAAAATTTTAAAATGTTCAAAATCGTCGCAAATTCATTTTGGATACGTTTTAGGCCATTTTAAGCATTTTACGAAAAAACGCGCACACGCGCATGCGCGCGCGTTTTCGCGCGTACTGGCATTTTGCAACATAGAATCGCCGAATTTTCTCTGTTATCATATTTAGCCCATCTTTCCAAGCATTTTGATACCTTGTTCACCTTTTTCTGACTAGTAAAAACGCAATGAGCTTCCGTTCAAGAAACATGTCCGTGCGCGCGAGCTCTTGTAATACATAGCATATATGGGCAGAAACATGCCTATACAAAATTCATTGTAACTCTTCAGAATGGATGGGAACTCCCAAGTTTTTTTTCATATTTGGATAGATTATGAGTCGGAGATATGATTTCATGTCTCATTTGACCCTCAATTAACTCATGGCGTCATCATAATGGCCTCCGAACTCAAAATTTCAATTTGCATATTATGACGTCAGCATATTTTTGGAAAATTTATTGTATCTCTGTAAATATTGATCGATTTTCTTCCAAATTTTGATATGTTCTATCTGAGACAATTCTCTACAAATGTGATGATCACGATTTTTCATTTTGACAAAGGCATCATGGCGTATTTTTGCGATTTAAGGAGGCATGTCATTTTTTCACATTTTGCGTGTATTCTCTATGGGACATGACTTTTTTTCAAAACTGGATTCTACATTCCCGTCTTTCGCGACCAATATCTTCTTCGTTTTAGCTTCGTTTACGCTGAACTTCGAGTATGTTGTAGCTGAGACAATAAGCTATCTCAAATGAGCCCTTGATTATGTCTTTAATTTTAGTTCGACCAGCCCACCTATACTTGTTCTAAACAAGTATTACAATTCTAGTTATTCTTTATTTTTCTTATTTCCAATCACTTTTTTGTTAGCAAGATAACTTGAAAATGGCTCAATCAAGTGCCTTGAAATTTGGCACACATATATATAGGCATATGGACAAAGCAAAATAAGGTTTTGAACCCTGACCTTGACTGATGACGTCATCTAGGCGCCATTTTGTAAAATTTTCTGAATATCTTCTCATGATCATATCTTCATAACGAAAAGTTGCTTCTCATTCATATTTATCATGATCAAGGTCAATATCCGTCCGGTCAATTTCAGGTCAAAAAACGCGCGCGCATGCGTACGTGCGCGCGTCAGCGCGCGCGCAAAATTTTAAAATGTTCAAAATCGTCGCAAATTCATTTTGGATACGTTTTAGGCCATTTTAAGCATTTTACGAAAAAACGCGCACACGCGCATGCGCGCGCGTTTTCGCGCGTACTGGCATTTTGCAACATAGAATCGCCGAATTTTCTCTGTTATCATATTTAGCCCATCTTTCCAAGCATTTTGATACCTTGTTCACCTTTTTCTGACTAGTAAAAACGCAATGAGCTTCCGTTCAAGAAACATGTCCGTGCGCGCGAGCTCTTGTAATACATAGCATATATGGGCAAAAACATGCCTATACAAAATTCATTGTAACTCTTCAGAATGGATGGGAACTCCCAATTTTTTTTCATATTTAGATAGATTATGAGTCGGAGATATGATTTCATGTCTCATTTGACCCTCAATTAACTCATGGCGACATCATAACGGCCTTCCAACTCAAAATTTCAATTAGCATATTATGACGTCAGCATATTTTTGGAAAATTGATTGTATCTCTGTAAATGTTGATCGATTTTCTTCCAAATTTTGATATGTTCTAGCTCAGACAATTTTCTACAAATGTAATAACCACGATTTTTCATTTTGACAAAGGCATCATGGCGTATTTTTGCGATTTAAGGAGGCATGTCATTTTTTAACATTTTGCGTGTATTCTCTATGGGACATGACTTTTTTTCAAAACTGGATTCTACATTCCCGTCTTTCGCGACCAATATCTTCTTCGTTTTAGCTTCGTTTACGCTGAACTTCGAGTATGTTGTAGCTGAGACAATAAGCTATCTCAAATGAGCCCTTGATTATGTCTTTAATTTTAGTTCTACCAGCCCACCTATACTTGTTCTAAACAAGTATTACAATTCTAGTTATTATTATTATTATTCTTTATTTTTCTTATTTCCAATCACTTTTTTGTTAGCAAGATAACTTGAAAATGGCTCAATCAAGTGCCTTGAAATTTGGCACACATATATATAGGCATATGGACAAAGCAAAATAAGTTTTTGAACCCTGACCTTGACTGATGACGTCATCTAGGCGCCATTTTGTAAAATTTTCTGAATATCTTCTCATGATCATATCTTCATAACGAAAAGTTGTTTCTCATTCATATTTATCATGATCAAGGTCAATATCCGTCCGGTCAATTTCAGGTCAAAAAACGCGCGCGCATGCGTACGTGCGCGCGTCAGCGCGCGCGCAAAATTTTAAAATGTTCAAAATCGTCGCAAATTCATTTTGGATACGTTTTAGGCCATTTTAAGCATTTTACGAAAAAACGCGCACACGCGCATGCGCGCGCGTTTTCGCGCGTACTGGCATTTTGCAACATAGAATCGCCGAATTTTCTCTGTTATCATATTTAGCCCATCTTTCCAAGCATTTTGATACCTTGTTCACCTTTTTCTGACTAGTAAAAACGCAATGAGCTTCCGTTCAAGAAACATGTCCGTGCGCGCGAGCTCTTGTAATACATAGCATATATGGGCAAAAACATGCCTATACAAAATTCATTGTAACTCTTCAGAATGGATGGGAACTCCCAATTTTTTTTCATATTTAGATAGATTATGAGTCGGAGATATGATTTCATGTCTCATTTGACCCTCAATTAACACATGGCGTCATCATAACGGCCTTCCAACTCAAAATTTCAATTAGCATATTATGACGTCAGCATATTTTTGGAAAATTGATTGTATCTCTGTAAATGTTGATCGATTTTCTTCCAAATTTTGATATGTTCTAGCTCAGACAATTTTCTACAAATGTAATAACCACGATTTTTCATTTTGACAAAGGCATCATGGCGTATTTTTGCGATTTAAGGAGGCATGTCATTTTTTAACATTTTGCGTGTATTCTCTATGGGACATGACTTTTTTTCAAAACTGGATTCTACATTCCCGTCTTTCGCGACCAATATCTTCTTCGTTTTAGCTTCGTTTACGCTGAACTTCGAGTATGTTGTAGCTGAGACAATAAGCTATCTCAAATGAGCCCTTGATTATGTCTTTAATTTTAATTCGACCAGCCCACCTATACTTGTTCTAAACAAGTATTACAATTCTAGTTATTCTTTATTTTTCTTATTTCCAATCACTTTTTTGTTAGCAAGATAACTTGAAAATGGCTCAATCAAGTGCCTTGAAATTTGGCACACATATATATAGGCATATGGACAAAGCAAAATAAGGTTTTGAACCCTGACCTTGACTGATGACGTCATCTAGGCGCCATTTTGTAAAATTTTCTGAATATCTTCTCATGATCATATCTTCATAACGAAAAGTTGTTTCTCATTCATATTTATCATGATCAAGGTCAATATCCGTCCGGTCAATTTCAGGTCAAAAAACGCGCGCGCGCAAAATTTTAAAATGTTCAAAATCGTCGCAAATTCATTTTGGATACGTTTTAGGCCATTTTAAGCATTTTACGAAAAAACGCGCACACGCGCATGCGCGCGCGTTTTCGCGCGTACTGGCATTTTGCAACATAGAATCGCCGAATTTTCTCTGTTATCATATTTAGCCCATCTTTCCAAGCATTTTGATACCTTGTTCACCTTTTTCTGACTAGTAAAAACGCAATGAGCTTCCGTTCAAGAAACATGTCCGTGCGCGCGAGCTCTTGTAATACATAGCATATATGGGCAAAAACATGCCTATACAAAATTCATTGTAACTCTTCAGAATGGATGGGAACTCCCAATTTTTTTTCATATTTAGATAGATTATGAGTCGGAGATATGATTTCATGTCTCATTTGACCCTCAATTAACACATGGCGTCATCATAACGGCCTTCCAACTCAAAATTTCAATTAGCATATTATGACGTCAGCATATTTTTGGAAAATTGATTGTATCTCTGTAAATGTTGATCGATTTTCTTCCAAATTTTGATATGTTCTAGCTCAGACAATTTTCTACAAATGTAATAACCACGATTTTTCATTTTGACAAAGGCATCATGGCGTATTTTTGCGATTTAAGGAGGCATGTCATTTTTTAACATTTTGCGTGTATTCTCTATGGGACATGACTTTTTTTCAAAACTGGATTCTACATTCCCGTCTTTCGCGACCAATATCTTCTTCGTTTTAGCTTCGTTTACGCTGAACTTCGAGTATGTTGTAGCTGAGACAATAAGCTATCTCAAATGAGCCCTTGATTATGTCTTTAATTTTAATTCGACCAGCCCACCTATACTTGTTCTAAACAAGTATTACAATTCTAGTTATTCTTTATTTTTCTTATTTCCAATCACTTTTTTGTTAGCAAGATAACTTGAAAATGGCTCAATCAAGTGCCTTGAAATTTGGCACACATATATATAGGCATATGGACAAAGCAAAATAAGGTTTTGAACCCTGACCTTGACTGATGACGTCATCTAGGCGCCATTTTGTAAAATTTTCTGAATATCTTCTCATGATCATATCTTCATAACGAAAAGTTGTTTCTCATTCATATTTATCATGATCAAGGTCAATATCCGTCCGGTCAATTTCAGGTCAAAAAACGCGCGCGCATGCGTACGTGCGCGCGTCAGCGCGCGCGCAATTTTTTTAAATGTTCAAAATCGTCGCAAATTCATTTTGGATACGTTTTAGGCCATTTTAAGCATTTTACGAAAAAACGCGCACACGCGCATGCGCGCGCGTTTTCGCGCGTACTGGCATTTTGCAACATAGAATCGCCGAATTTTCTCTGTTATCATATTTAGCCCATCTTTCCAAGCATTTTGATACCTTGTTCACCTTTTTCTGACTAGTAAAAACGCAATGAGCTTCCGTTCAAGAAACATGTCCGTGCGCGCGAGCTCTTGTAATACATAGCATATATTAGCAAAAACATGCCTATACAAAATTCATTGTAACTCTTCAGAATGGATGGGAACTCCCAAGTTTTTTTTCATATTTGGATAGATTATGAGTCGGAGATATGATTTCATGTCTCATTTGACCCTCAATTAACTCATGGCGTCATCATAATGGCCTCCGAACTCAAAATTTCAATTTGCATATTATGACGTCAGCATATTTTTGGAAAATTTATTGTATCTCTGTAAATATTGATCGATTTTCTTCCAAATTTTGATATGTTCTAGCTCAGACAATTTTCTACAAATGTAATAACCACGATTTTTCATTTTGACAAAGGCATCATGGCGTATTTTTGCGATTTAAGGAGGCATGTCATTTTTTAACATTTTGCGTGTATTCTCTATGGGACATGACTTTTTTTTAAAACTGGATTCTACATTCCCGTCTTTCGCGACCAATATCTTCTTCGTTTTAGCTTCGTTTACGCTGAACTTCGAGTATGTTGTAGCTGAGACAATAAGCTATCTCAAATGAGCCCTTGATTATGTCTTTAATTTTAGTTCGACCAGCCCACCTATACTTGTTCTAAACAAGTATTACAATTCTAGTTATTATTAGGTGGGCTGTACATCATACAGACCACCTCATAATTTCGTTAGAATTGCCTTTCTTTATTATTATTAGGTGGGCTGTACATCATACAGACCACCTCATAATTTCGTTAGAATTGCCTTTATTTATTATTATTATTTATTTTTCTTATTTCCAATCACTTTTTTGTTAGCAAGATAACTTGAAAATGGCTCAATCAAGTGCCTTGAAATTTGGCACACATATATATAGGCATATGGACAAAGCAAAATAAGGTTTTGAACCCTGACCTTGACTGATGACGTCATCTAGGCGCCATTTTGTAAAATTTTCTGAATATCTTCTCATGATCATATCTTCATAACGAAAAGTTGTTTCTCATTCATATTTATCATGATCAAGGTCAATATCCGTCCGGTCAATTTCAGGTCAAAAAACGCGCGCGCGCAAAATTTTAAAATGTTCAAAATCGTCGCAAATTCATTTTGGATACGTTTTAGGCCATTTTAAGCATTTTACGAAAAAACGCGCACACGCGCATGCGCGCGCGTTTTCGCGCGTACTGGCATTTTGCAACATAGAATCGCCGAATTTTCTCTGTTATCATATTTAGCCCATCTTTCCAAGCATTTTGATACCTTGTTCACCTTTTTCTGACTAGTAAAAACGCAATGAGCTTCCGTTCAAGAAACATGTCCGTGCGCGCGAGCTCTTGTAATACATAGCATATATGGGCAAAAACATGCCTATACAAAATTCATTGTAACTCTTCAGAATGGATGGGAACTCCCAATTTTTTTTTCATATTTAGATAGATTATGAGTCGGAGATATGATTTCATGTCTCATTTGACCCTCAATTAACACATGGCGTCATCATAACGGCCTTCCAACTCAAAATTTCAATTAGCATATTATGACGTCAGCATATTTTTGGAAAATTGATTGTATCTCTGTAAATGTTGATCGATTTTCTTCCAAATTTTGATATGTTCTAGCTCAGACAATTTTCTACAAATGTAATAACCACGATTTTTCATTTTGACAAAGGCATCATGGCGTATTTTTGCGATTTAAGGAGGCATGTCATTTTTTAACATTTTGCGTGTATTCTCTATGGGACATGACTTTTTTTCAAAACTGGATTCTACATTCCCGTCTTTCGCGACCAATATCTTCTTCGTTTTAGCTTCGTTTACGCTGAACTTCGAGTATGTTGTAGCTGAGACAATAAGCTATCTCAAATGAGCCCTTGATTATGTCTTTAATTTTAATTCGACCAGCCCACCTATACTTGTTCTAAACAAGTATTACAATTCTAGTTATTCTTTATTTTTCTTATTTCCAATCACTTTTTTGTTAGCAAGATAACTTGAAAATGGCTCAATCAAGTGCCTTGAAATTTGGCACACATATATATAGGCATATGGACAAAGCAAAATAAGGTTTTGAACCCTGACCTTGACTGATGACGTCATCTAGGCGCCATTTTGTAAAATTTTCTGAATATCTTCTCATGATCATATCTTCATAACGAAAAGTTGTTTCTCATTCATATTTATCATGATCAAGGTCAATATCCGTCCGGTCAATTTCAGGTCAAAAAACGCGCGCGCATGCGTACGTGCGCGCGTCAGCGCGCGCGCAAAATTTTTAAATGTTCAAAATCGTCGCAAATTCATTTTGGATACGTTTTAGGCCATTTTAAGCATTTTACGAAAAAACGCGCACACGCGCATGCGCGCGCGTTTTCGCGCGTACTGGCATTTTGCAACATAGAATCGCCGAATTTTCTCTGTTATCATATTTAGCCCATCTTTCCAAGCATTTTGATACCTTGTTCACCTTTTTCTGACTAGTAAAAACGCAATGAGCTTCCGTTCAAGAAACATGTCCGTGCGCGCGAGCTCTTGTAATACATAGCATATATTAGCAAAAACATGCCTATACAAAATTCATTGTAACTCTTCAGAATGGATGGGAACTCCCAAGTTTTTTTTCATATTTGGATAGATTATGAGTCGGAGATATGATTTCATGTCTCATTTGACCCTCAATTAACTCATGGCGTCATCATAATGGCCTCCGAACTCAAAATTTCAATTTGCATATTATGACGTCAGCATATTTTTGGAAAATTTATTGTATCTCTGTAAATATTGATCGATTTTCTTCCAAATTTTGATATGTTCTAGCTCAGACAATTTTCTACAAATGTAATAACCACGATTTTTCATTTTGACAAAGGCATCATGGCGTATTTTTGCGATTTAAGGAGGCATGTCATTTTTTAACATTTTGCGTGTATTCTCTATGGGACATGACTTTTTTTCAAAACTGGATTCTACATTCCCGTCTTTCGCGACCAATATCTTCTTCGTTTTAGCTTCGTTTACGCTGAACTTCGAGTATGTTGTAGCTGAGACAATAAGCTATCTCAAATGAGCCCTTGATTATGTCTTTAATTTTAGTTCGACCAGCCCACCTATACTTGTTCTAAACAAGTATTACAATTCTAGTTTATTAGGTGGGCTGTACATCATACAGACCACCTCATAATTTCGTTAGAATTGCCTTTATTTATTTATTAGGTGGGCTGTATATCATACAGACCACCTCATAATTTCGTTAGAATTGCCTTTATTTATTATTCTTTATTTTTCTTATTTCCAATCACTTTTTTGTTAGCAAGATAACTTGAAAATGGCTCAATCAAGTGCCTTGAAATTTGGCACACATATATATAGGCATATGGACAAAGCAAAATAAGGTTTTGAACCCTGACCTTGACTGATGACGTCATCTAGGCGCCATTTTGTAAAATTTTCTGAATATCTTCTCGTGATCATATCTTCATAACGAAAAGTTGTTTCTCATTCATATTTATCATGATCAAGGTCAATATCCGTCCGGTCAATTTCAGGTCAAAAAACGCGCGCGCATGCGCACGTGCGCGCGTCAGCGCGCGTCAGCGCGCGCGCAAAATTTTAAAATGTTCAAAATCGTCGCAAATTCATTTTGGATACGTTTTAGGCCATTTTAAGCATTTTACGAAAAAACGCGCACACGCGCATGCGCGCGTTCGTTTTCGCGCGTACTGGCATTTTGCAACATATAATCGCCGAATTTTCTCTGTTATCATATTTAGCCCATCTTTCCAAGCATTTTGATACCTTGTTCACCTTTTTCTGACTAGTAAAAACGCAATGAGCTTCCGTTCAAGAAACATGTCCGTGCGCGCGAGCTCTTGTAATACATAGCATATATGGGCAAAAACATGCCTATACAAAATTCATTGTAACTCTTCAGAATGGATGGGAACTCCCAAGTTTTTTTTCATGTTTGGATAGATTATGAGTCGGAGATATGATTTCATGTCTCATTTGATCCTCAATTAACTCATGGCGTCATCATAATGGCCTCCGAACTCAAAATTTCAATTTGCATATTATGACGTCAGCATATTTTTGGAAAATTTATTGTATCTCTGTAAATATTGATCGATTTTCTTCCAAATTTTGATATGTTCTATCTGAGACAATTCTCTACAAATGTGATGATCACGATTTTTCATTTTGACAAAGGCATCATGGCGTATTTTTGCGATTTAAGGAGGTATGTCATTTTTTAACATTTTGCGTGTATTCTCTATGGGACATGACTTTTTTTCAAAACTGGATTCTACATTCCCGTCTTTCGCGACCAATATCTTCTTCGTTTTAGCTTCGTTTACGCTGAACTTCGAGTATGTTGTAGCTGAGACAATAAGCTATCTCAAATGAGCCCTTGATTATGTCTTTAATTTTAGTTCGACCAGCCCACCTATACTTGTTCTAAACAAGTATTACAATTCTAGTTTATTTTTCTTATTTCCAATCACTTTTTTGTTAGCAAGATAACTTGAAAATGGCTCAATCAAGTGCCTTGAAATTTGGCACACATATATATAGGCATATGGACAAAGCAAAATAAGGTTTTGAACCCTGACCTTGACTGATGACGTCATCTAGGCGCCATTTTGTAAAATTTTCTGAATATCTTCTCATGATCATATCTTCATAACGAAAAGTTGTTTCTCATTCATATTTATCATGATCAAGGTCAATATCCGTCCGGTCAATTTCAGGTCAAAAAACGCGCGCGCATGCGTACGTGCGCGCGTCAGCGCGCGCGCAAAATTTTAAAATGTTCAAAATCGTCGCAAATTCATTTTGGATACGTTTTAGGCCATTTTAAGCATTTTACGAAAAAACGCGCACACGCGCATGCGCGCGCGTTTTCGCGCGTACTGGCATTTTGCAACATAGAATCGCCGAATTTTCTCTGTTATCATATTTAGCCCATCTTTCCAAGCATTTTGATACCTTGTTCACCTTTTTCTGACTAGTAAAAACGCAATGAGCTTCCGTTCAAGAAACATGTCCGTGCGCGCGAGCTCTTGTTATACATAGCATATATGGGCAAAAACATGCCTATACAAAATTCATTGTAACTCTTCAGAATGGATGGGAACTCCCAAGTTTTTTTTCATATTTGGATAGATTATGAGTCGGAGATATGATTTCATGTCTCATTTGACCCTCAATTAACTCATGGCGTCATCATAATGGCCTCCGAACTCAAAATTTCAATTTGCATATTATGACGTCAGCATATTTTTGGAAAATTGATTGTATCTCTGTAAATGTTGATCGATTTTCTTCCAAATTTTGATATGTTCTAGCTCAGACAATTTTCTACAAATGTAATAACCACGATTTTTCATTTTGACAAAGGCATCATGGCGTATTTTTGCGATTTAAGGAGGCATGTCATTTTTTAACATTTTGCGTGTATTCTCTATGGGACATGACTTTTTTTCAAAACTGGATTCTACATTCCCGTCTTTCGCGACCAATATCTTCTTCGTTTTAGCTTCGTTTACGCTGAACTTCGAGTATGTTGTAGCTGAGACAATAAGCTATCTCAAATGAGCCCTTGATTATGTCTTTAATTTTAGTTCGACCAGCCCACCTATACTTGTTCTAAACAAGTATTACAATTCTAGTTATTCTTTATTTTTCTTATTTCCAATCACTTTTTTGTTAGCAAGATAACTTGAAAATGGCTCAATCAAGTGCCTTGAAATTTGGCACACATATATATAGGCATATGGACAAAGCAAAATAAGGTTTTGAACCCTGACCTTGACTGATGACGTCATCTAGGCGCCATTTTGTAAAATTTTCTGAATATCTTCTCATGATCATATCTTCATAACGAAAAGTTGTTTCTCATTCATATTTATCATGATCAAGGTCAATATCCGTCCGGTCAATTTCAGGTCAAAAAACGCGCGCGCATGCGTACGTGCGCGCGTCAGCGCGCGCGCAAAATTTTAAAATATTCAAAATCGTCGCAAATTCATTTTGGATACGTTTTAGGCCATTTTAAGCATTTTACGAAAA
Source organism: Echinarachnius parma (assembly GCA_037951105.1). Classification (NCBI taxonomy): domain Eukaryota; kingdom Metazoa; phylum Echinodermata; class Echinoidea; order Clypeasteroida; family Echinarachniidae; genus Echinarachnius; species Echinarachnius parma. The sequence goes on along the minus strand of JBAMJV010007356.1, from coordinate 36,579 downwards.
AACGCGCACACGCGCATGCGCGCGCGTTTTCGCGCGTACTGGCATTTTGCAACATAGAATCGCCGAATTTTCTCTGTTATCATATTTAGCCCATCTTTCCAAGCATTTTGATACCTTGTTCACCTTTTTCTGACTAGTAAAAACGCAATGAGCTTCCGTTCAAGAAACATGTCCGTGCGCGCGAGCTCTTGTAATACATAGCATATATGGGCAAAAACATGCCTATACAAAATTCATTGTAACTCTTCAGAATGGATGGGAACTCCCAAGTTTTTTTTTCATATTTGGATAGATTATGAGTCGGAGATATGATTTCATGTCTCATTTGACCCTCAATTAACTCATGGCGTCATCATAACGGCCTTCCAACTCAAAATTTCAATTAACATATTATGACGTCAGCATATTTTTGGAAAATTGATTGTATCTCTGTAAATATTGATCGATTTTCTTCCAAATTTTGATATGTTCTAGCTCAGACAATTTTCTACAAATGTAATAACCACGATTTTTCATTTTGACAAAGGCATCATGGCGTATTTTTGCGATTTAAGGAGGCATGTCATTTTTTAACATTTTGCGTGTATTCTCTATGGGACATGACTTTTTTTCAAAACTGGATTCTACATTCCCGTCTTTCGCGACCAATATCTTCTTCGTTTTAGCTTCGTTTACGCTGAACTTCGAGTATGTTGTAGCTGAGACAATAAGCTATCTCAAATGAGCCCTTGATTATGTCTTTAATTTTAGTTCGACCAGCCCACCTATACTTGTTCTAAACAAGTATTACAATTCTAGTTTAATTTGTATCTCTTTATATTAAATTATAGCATTATAATAAACCCAAATTTATTTTCGGATTAACAAACCCGATTTCATTTTAGGAATAGCGAACCTTTGGAATAACGAACCCAAGGAATAACGGACCTTCGGAATAACTAACCTTCAGAATAACGAACCCGATTTCATTTTAGGAATAGCGAACCTTCGGAATAACGAACCCTCGGAATAACGAACCTCCGGAATAACGAAGGTTCGTTATTCCAAGGGTTCGTTATTCCGAAGGTTCGCTATTCCTAAAACGAAATGGGGTTCGTTATTCCGAAGGTTCGTTTATCCGAAAACAAAATCGGGTTCGTTATTCCGAAGGTTCATTACTCCAAAAATAAAATAGGGTTCGTTAATCCGAAAATTAATTCGGGTTTGTTATAGTACTATAATTTGCGTTTTGTTTATTTAATTTACAGCCTGCATTAAGCATACCCCTCCCCCTTTCCCTCCCTTGGCCAGACCAATCAAACATTTAAGTTAATTTGTATCTCTTTATATGAAATTATAGCATTATAATAAACCCAAATTAATTTTCGGATTAACGAACCCGATTTCATTTTAGGAATAGCGAACCTTCGGAATAACGAACCCTCGGAATAACGGACCTTCGGAATAACTAACCTTCGGAATAACGAACCTGATTTCATTTTAGGAATAGCGAACCTTCGGATTAACGAACCCTCGGAATAACGAACCTTCGGAATAACGAACCTTCGGAAAAATGCAATAAATGTTCGGATTAACGAACCCTATTTCATTTTAGGATTAACGAACCCTCAGGTATACGAAATTTGTATGTTCGGAATAACGAACCTTCGGAATAAAGATCGAACCTTCGGAATAACAAACCTTCGGAATAAAGAAGCGCACCCTTTGAGTCATGGTCTGACCAAATGATAAGTTAGACTGTATCTGGTTTTAACAATATTCACAATATGAATTATAAATCATCAGTACTTCTTATAGTTGTCGTATGAGCTTTGGGTGAGTATAGTTTAACTGCATATGGAAAACATCCAACTTTAATTAAATTCAAACCTGCTAATGTGACCACCTGGCTATAGCGACCGCCTGCTCATAACAACTGCACTCTGGTCCTCCCCTGAAAACCATGTGTTAAACGATCCGCGTAATGCGGCTTATGCCGAAAGGGTGGGTAGCGTCGCGTCGCGTCGCGTCGCGTTGACTGGAACGCGACCATTCGTCCGAAGCATAGAGTAACCTTAATATAAAGACTAGAGAGGGAACTCGGCCAAAAAATCTGTCAAATTAGAAGCGATTTATCTAGGTCTTGAATATTCATGAGGCGCCGGATGATCCCATTTAATGCTATTTCTCACGTAAAAATATTTTAAGTGTTTTGAAACTGTACAGCAGCGAAATTCTACTGAGCATGCGCAGTTCAACTTGCGCGCTGTATTTATATGATTTGCATATTTACGCACAAATGTTCTCATTAGCATATCATTATTATTCATGAGATGTTTTTTTCTCTCATTTAAAGCACGTGTATAGTGTTTACGTACTCCTACAATGTTGATTATAAATGCTCTCCAATACAGTGGGGTATTTTATCATTTGATCAGTAAACTATTTCCCTTGCTAAATGTATCATGTACAGCTTTGAGTTCTGATTTAGTCTTCATATTAAAGACAACAATCCTACTGTTATGGGGCCAATTGTGTATATGGGTGTAAGTTGGCATGCTAAACTGTTTTATATTTGGTGGAAATTGTTCTTATGGATTAGGTAATTTAATGGTTTAGATTGTTGTCTTTATTGTCAACAAGACTAGAGAAGAGCAATTTAGTTGTTGACCCCCCCAACAAACAACAACAACAACAACAACAAAAAAACAAACAAACAAACAACAACAAATTCAACTAAATAAATCCAACATTTTACTTCTGGTTCTAATGTGTGCCACCACCAACATCACTATCAAACTTATCACTGATTATAAACCATCACAACTAAATTGATGTCATTCACCATCGTAGTCATGTCATTACTGCACATGTATATATCATAGCCTGTATGTTATAAAGATTGAGTAATAAGTAATTGTAGGCCTGTCAGAATACACTTCTAAATAACATTCACTTTTAATGGCACACCCTCTCATACCACACATACATAAATATACATGATACATGTTCATTATAGGTTTCCATTAACATTTAATTTAAAAACAACAACAGTCATATATAAATTGTATAGACCAAAGAAAATATAACCAACCCAGTATAACTCCGGGGGAGAGGGGGGGGGGGGGGGGGGGGGGCGGGGGCACGCTCCCCAATTATTTTACAAAAACAATAAAGTCATATCTAGACCATACAAAGATTATATATGGGCCACTTGCCCCCATGCAATTATTTGACACAAAAAACTAGGAGAAACATAAGACAAATATAAGTCTGCCCCCACAACAATATATGTGCTTCCCCAATTCTTTTGACCACACTATGTTACTGATCCCATATTTCTTCAATTTACATTTATAATTATGATCTTTTAATGCAAGTTATACAGTTCACTATTTGAAATCTCAAATTCAATTCAGTGTTGTTGTTTTTTTCAAACAGAATTCAGACACAAAATGTACACATGAAATGTAACGGCAAACACCTAAAAGAGGCATGAAGCAAGTAGCTTAATCGTCGAGTAGGCAGGTAAAGGCTGATTGGGAAAATATACAAAATTTAACATTAACAAAATAATAAATACATGCAGAGCAATTGAAACATTGCATTGAAAATAATAGCATCCAAACATGATAAAATACAATTTTTTAGTAAACGTACTTATTTTGAAAAAGGACAGACACCGCATGAAAATTCATAATTTTATCTTTTATATGACACCTCATGATTAAAAAATAAATTATAAATGCCAGAGAACGAATACAATGAAAACATGCTTGATTCCAGCCCAAATGAGTAACTTTCCTGATCTAGCCTGTTTCCTGATCCCCATGTTTGTGTAAATTTACTCATGCATCAAAGTCCATTGTCAGCTGCTAGTCAGGAAAGCTGAGCGACTTCTTACTCAACTTTGACTCATTCGGGCAGAAATCAGGCATATTTTCATTGTACTCGTTCTCTGGCATAAATCATTTATTTTTTGAGCATGAGGTGTCATGTAAAAGATAAAAATATGAACTTTTATGTGGTGTTTGTTCTTTTTAAAAATAAGTACGTTTACAACTCTTAAAACTCACCCAAACTTCAAATTTATGCGTGCAAATTGAATATTGGTAACACCACTTTCCATTGTTCTAATTCAGTCATGCTTGAAGTATGTGCCATAAGTTGCACATCAAATGAAAGAAGAGACACAGAGCTTTCCAGGCATATATATATCATCAATTAAATTATTCATTATGACAGAAAATTTCTGCCATGAAACCCGGTTTCGTTTTTTCTGGGACACGGTGTATACACATACACTTTGATATAAGATTAAAACGGACACAAAATATTCTGTAACCAATAATTTGGTTTACCCAAAAATAAAAATATTTTTTGAAAGTTACATGAATAAACAAAACTGTATAATTATACTTAAACCCCCCCCCCCCCCCCCCAGAATATATATATACACATTCACTAACAATAAATAAGTATAAATGTTATTTCAATAAAATATTAATTATTATATAATATGAGTTATGGTATGGAGAATTGACAAATTCAAAACTATAGTCATATTGAAATTTACCAAAATAGGTTCATATAATCAAAATATAGATTACACAAGATGGATGGGCCAATGCAAGAAATTTATTTTGGTTGATTAAGTTTACTTAGAATTTTTTTCTAAAGTAACTAATATATCAAATTATTGATTCATTATAGCTATACTGTTTGAAATATTAACACCATAAATCCTGATGTATTAAGTCTGTGCAAAAGTATTCTGAAATAAATGAGAATGTTACTAACCCCTTTGCTACTATATGATAATATTGCATCAATATATTGTTTAACAAAAACCATCTTTAAAGGGATAGTTGGTAGAGAGGGCGCTACACAAAATAAATTTTTTTGTGAGAAAATAAAAAACTGAGTGTCAAATTTGAAAGAGAATACAATTTTAATGGAAGAATAAACTTTATTTTATCAAAATCGGTTCAGAAACGGCTGAAATATCCATAAACATAACCATTTGTAATAAATGTGGGGCCCCACAAGAATCCGATAATTTTGAACCAGCCGTTAAAATTCGTTTTAAAATGCCTTCTCTTTTCAAAAGAGGTTTTAAAGATAGTTTTTGATTATCTCTCTATCTAATTACTATTTTAACAAAACATCACATGCACAATATTTTATTTGAAATGCTTTAAACAAATGCGTTTTTTTGAAAGCGCCCTCTTTAGTTTAAACAGCTCTTTTTTAATGATAACAGGCTTTTTACTTAGTCGTTTATAATTTTGTATTCATTTTGAGCATGGTGGAGTTATAATTATTAGTTAGTAATGTAATGGTGTAGGTTTTGATTAGTAAAATTCAGTTTGACTAAAACTGTACTCTCTCTACCAGAACTCAACTATCCCTTTAATAATTCCCGGCAGTAACTTGTGATTTAATTATTACATTTAAAAATGTGAATTTTTAAATATTTAATCTAATAAGGACTTTGTTAAAATGAACCAATAATTGAGCACCAGTAAAAAAAAAAAAATAATCACCAGGGTTGGTATTCAATTAAATACTTTATAATACAAATTTACTTAGCATTTTTCTAGGCTGAGAACTTGTATTAAAATCGTTTTTTAGAATTTTACTTCAGTAAGTCTAAATTAAATATTTGAAGACATAATGACACCAAAATTTGGGCAACATTTTCAGTTGATGAAATAATCAAAGCTCAATTTTGGCTAAGTAATTTACTTAAGCTACATTTTTTACTAGTATGGAATCAAATACCGGCCCAGAATTAAACCTCTCGCCTTATTCAACATTTTGTTGGCTGTCTTGCCATGCGTAATTACAAACAAAAAGAGGTCAAACCTGTCTTTTAGAAACCACCTGTCAATAGCAACCATATCCTGCCTGCAATGGCCACAAAAGTGATCTAATGCAGAGGAAAAGGTAGAGAACCTATGTAGAGATCACATGTCTACACTCTACAGTGGCCTATTTTCTTTGTTCCCATGGATGGCCACTATACACAGGTGTTTACTGTGTATAACAAATGACTCACTCGACCGCATGGTCAATATCATTTTCTGTTTTTATAATTGTCCTGATTTGTGTGTGCCTATTCAGCACCATATTTGTAGACATGGCCGATCTTCCATGGGCTCCCTTAAATCATTGCTTGAGTCCTCTGGCTTGCTGTCCACGCAGTCTGTTCACCTTGATACTGGTAGAACTTGATCTGTTGAATCAAGTTCTACCAGTATCAAGGTGAACAGACTGAAAATACACAAAGCAAAACATACGTTACTATAGAAACTAGAAGTATTGGTTAATTTTTAAAGGTGTGTGTACTTTCTACCACTATGTGGGTGTCTATTTTGTTTGCTTTTAAAATTTAATTCCATGAGGTAATTATTGTTTCCTAGAATTTTGCTTCATAAAATTTGTAAGACATCTAATTTTATCTTAGATAATGTAAACAAATAAAATCAATCAAAATTAACCTTGTTATAAATATAGCAGGGAGTTGTATTTTGTATGCCATAATTTCAATTGAGATATATATCAAATCTTTTCACCAAATGCACTAATTATAATATTAATATTTACGAATAAGTGTTAGAATAGTACAAACATCTAATATCACTATTTATTATACAAATTGACAGAAATGTAATCAGTAAAAAAAGTTGATTACCTGTTGGGTGTGATGATTCACGTCATTCATTGCCAATGTGTGAAAAGGAAGAGAGTTGACATGAAGCACACCTTAGCCGAAGGAATCTCCAACAAATGAAGCACCAGAATCAGACTGCTGTAAACGGAAGAAATTAACAAAATATCTACATTAATAATAAACAAAAATAAATCCGATTATGATTTTTTTTATATCACAGTAAATACTCAATTCAAGAGCACTTAGACAGTGTCCATCGTTGGATTTTCGAACCATCAGTGCCAGTTCACCAAATAAAAAAGAGGAACATAGATATTAATCAGTAATTTGCTTTGAGACGAGTCTAAAATACTATAGTCTACATTTATAATTTCACATAGAATCCTACTAGTAGTACTACCACAATAAACATAGATTCATGCAAAATTATCAATCATTTTAAAAATCATCTATCATCAACTAGATCATCGAGCTCGGCAGTTTCTGGACACTGCACAAGCAGAAATTTTACTACCATTCATTGTCTCTAGACCAGAAAAACAGTCTCTATATATATATTCCGACAGTTGCTCCACTGACCGCTCCATTTAGGCGTAGTACAGTATAAGTTTTTTTTTTTTTAAAACAACAACACATAATAAACCACACAAAGAGTTGGTTATTTCTGACTAGACCAGGTCCAGCTACTATTTTAATATGGCCCTAATCTAATTAGGCCTTACGTAGTACGTACACGTATGTAATATGTACACAATTGGTTTATGAATGACCGTAATGAACCACCCAAGGCCAAGGCCAAGACCAAGTAACCAAGTTAAGTCTTGGGCCAAGACCGCTGGCACTGATTTTCATTGTCTAATGACTGTCTAGTGTGATTTGTATTTCTTTAAAAAAAAGTTTTAATCACTTCACTCTTCAGTTACCAAATAAGTCTGTGTTCCAGTGTTTCCAGATATAAGAGTGAGAGCATGAGCCATGAGCCTGAGGACTGAGGTATACCCGGCCCAGCCACTATCTTAATATGGCCCTAATCTAATTACTAGGCCTTACGTAGTACGTACACGTACAAAATATGTACACAATTAGTTTATGAATGACCGTAATGAACCACCCAAGGCCAAGGGCAAGGCCAAGACCAAGTAACCATGTTAAGTCTTGGGCCACGACCGCTGGCACTGATTTTCATTGTAGACTCTTCACTCTAGTGTGATTTGGATTTCTTTTTAAAAAGTTTTAATCACTTCAGTAGTTCAGAGACAGAGTTCAGTTACCAAAATCAGTCTGTGTTCCAGTGTTTCCAGATATTAGAATGAGAGCATGAGCCTGAGCCTGAGCCTGAGGACTGAGGTATACCCGGCCTAGTCCTAGTCCTACCCTAATTCCTAGACCAACTTTGCCTTTTAAAAGCCAAGGCTTAGCCTTAGGCTTTGGTAGCTGGCCAGTACAAGTTGGAAGTCACAGACTCGTATCAAACTTCATTCAATTTTAGTTAGATTTGAGTAGTATGTAAACTTTTTTCTTCAATAATTTCTGACTAATTCCTCAATTAAATTGATCTTGAGACTTGACATGATGATACTGATCTGTATTTAGACTCTCGAAACCAACATTTAATGGCCTGACCATTCGTTTTTGTGTCTACAAAATCAAAATTTCGCTTATTATTAAGTTGCCTGAATGAATGCAGCAGCAAGACGGTACTAGGAATATAGGTACGGTCCTACAAATAATTTGTCCCCGCGGCTGGTGGCCCAGCAAAACACTAAATATCGCTATCTACCGTAGATAACGACCTACGCACAGTGGAAGGCTAAAGCGTAAAACCTTGAAGATTTTAGGCACACTTACCGATATTGCTGTAAACTCTTGATGGTTCAAATACTGCGTTCCGTTCCACTCAATATTCTGGACCCGATGATCATGAAATTAGATATTAAAAAGGCCTCTTTGCGCCACAAAATGATTTCCAATTCCGATGATGGGTTGAGAAAGTTGTACTGTCGCACTAAATACGTGTGGACAATTTGACCGCAATAAATCAGCTGATTAGCGATACTTCGCGATATTATCGATACTTAATTATTCCTTACTGATAATTTCATAGACATTTATGCATGGAAAACTTGACTAATAAGGCATATCCATTACTAAATAAGGTAAAAGTTATGACGAAATTCTTCATGAATATTCATCAAAATGTATTCTTCTGCGCATGTGCGATGAACTTTCGCTGTCCCTACAAATAATGTTGGATTAACAGTTAAGAGATATGAGGGTGGGGGGGGGGGGGGGGGGCAAGCGAACAGCTCATGAATATTCAAGACCTAGATAAATGGCTTCAAATTTGACACTTTTTAAACACGTACGTCTATGGAGAGTTACCCCCCCCCCCCCCCCCCGCCCTTGGTCCGAAGCACCCCCCCCCCCCCCCCCCCCCGGTTTTGCCGAAAGGGTGCGTTGGGGGCGTCGCGTTGACTGGAACGCGAACATTCGTCCAAAGCCCCCCCCCCCCCCCCGGCTTTTCCGAAAGTGTGCGTTGGAAGCACTGATTTCCCAATGAACAAAAAAAAATCATGCGATTAGGCATATCTCAGCCAATTCTTAACATATTTAATTGATTTTGGGTATTTGGACATTATTTTGTATGCTCTTTCGGTTAATGAAGTTCAAATTTGAAAACTTGAAATGACACAAACCTGAATGATGGTGGTCAGACCAATGGCGTACCCAGGATTTTTTCAGGGGGTGGGGGAATGTCGTCTGACAAATTTATGTAAGCAGGGGGTGGGGGGAGTGGCCGTATACATTTTTTTAAAGCCGAGACCAAGTACATTTACAATTTTCGAGGGCTTCAATGTGGTCTCGAGACCAGCTACGAAATGTAAAGAAGGGGTTCAACCCCCCCCCCAAAAAAAAACAGTCATTATTTGGTCAAAGGGGGGGGGGGGGTGGAAGGGGGGGGGGCGGGTTGAACCCCCCCCCCCCCCCCACCCCTAATTCCCTCCCCTGGGTACGCCTATGGATCAGACTCAAATTAATTAACTCCGAAGGTAAACTATTCCAAGTCTTAGATGTAGAATCTTTAGTAAATGTGTATTTTGATACAAAATTAGGCCCTTCATAAGTTGTATATACTTTCAGGTACACAATCGAACACACATGACTCGCAACTGAGCTTCATTATACAACGCAAGGCGGTTGTACAAACCCATTTCCTGGAATGCGCGGAATGCGGTAAACTAAATAGAGCGTGGGAATCGGACATCATAATATTTTACAAACGCAATAATAATGCTTCATAATTATATCGACTACATTACATCCGAAGCACGCACGCCTTACGCATCGGTTCAATCAATCAACCATGCGCTATAAAATACCCTCTTCTGGAAAAGTCGGTCTCTGATAGGATAACACGTGCTTCGTCGAAACGAAAACTCAGAGATTGAAATGTCGCAATTTACGGTCGCGTATTTGATGTACACATCATTGTATGCATATATATACTCTAAACGCGTACATTCGGAATAAGCCCCCCTCCCCCTATATGCAATTTGGTAGCGTTATCTGAGCTGACGCGCCTTAACGCTCCCAACACACCCTTTCCGCAAAACGGGGGGGGGGGGGGCTTTGGACGAATGGTCGCGTTCCATTCAACGCGACGCGACGCGACGCTACCCACCCTTTCGGCATAAGCCGCGTAATGCGACCACCTGCATAACGCGACCAATGACCACCCCATTTGGGTCCCGACGCACATATAAACCTGTGTATAGCCACCAAAAATTAGCGCCTGAGTGACCAAGGCATCAATTCGGTCGTCTATGGTCGCTCAAGGATCCAATTGTGAGCATGTCAATGCATAAAACAAACTTTTAAAATGACAGTGAACTTTAGACGGACGCTTGATTACCGAATGTAACAAATATTTCAATATATTCACCTGTGTTTCTTACTCTTTCTTACTATTTCGTACAACGACAATCGAAGCGCTTGTTTCGACCAAACAACGCATCTTGTCTTCAGAATTCTATATAAAACTATACACCTGCGCATTTAAAAGTGCAGCCGATTCTCTCAACGGTTTCAAGGTGAGTAAATAAATTACACATTTGGCACATTTGACAATTTGAACTTCATGTAAAATGATAATACATACATTTAGTATGATTAAAAAAATAACAATTAACATATAATTTCAATTTTCGTTGTGGTTATGCATGAAAAAATATGGACACGTTGCGTGTACAGATACCAATTAATTACGCATGTCTATAGGCACATTCCATGAGACCAGCCATTCAAAGTGGGCGCCAACCTGTCTAATGCGACCACCTGTCTATAGAGAACACCTGTCTATGGCGACGATTTTCGCCGGTCCCTTGAGTGGTCGCTATAATAAGGTTTGACTACTTTATAACCTGAATCCTGATCGTTACTTGACTTGCTTCTCAAGACAAGACACAAGTCAAGTAATCAGGTTATTCAATATACAAACAAACAACATCTGTACACCAGTCAAAACACAGTATCGCCGCGCTTCATCTGCAGCCCAGTATCGCTTTTAGGAAAGGGGTCAGCCTGTCCTAGAAATTTAATTTTCATAGAAATTCCTCCCTAAGTGCATTTTCGAAAACCATTTCTTCCTAATTAGTCGCTAATTTGCATATTTACATACTGTATTTCTTGCCTTTACGTTAGAATAAAGTTAAAAAGTGACTTAAGAAGATATTTAGGAATAATATTGGAATACGACGTAGGACAACATCATGACATTTTATAATGTTAGAGTATAGACATATTTGGCTTAATTTTGGGTCGTTCAACATTTTTTTTTTTTTTTTTTTTTTTTTTTTTGGGGGGGGGGGAACCAGGTAGCTGCGACACTCCCCCCCCCCCCCCCACCCCTATATTTCATTTAGGGAGGATGACCTATATTAATTTTTCCCAAATATTTTGGGTTCAGGAATAAAACAAAATTACATTCAAATGTCGGGACATTGCACCTTCTCATTCTTCATGTAAACGTTGATAGACTTCCTTAACCCCCCATAGGTACAATAGTCTTCCTTAACCCCCCATAGGTACAATAGTCTTCCTTAACCCCCCATAGGTACAATAGTCTTCCTTAACCCCCCATAGGTAACATTATTAGTGTGACATCATCTGTCAATTACTACTCAGTTACTAATATAAAGTTGAACAATACACCTTCGCCCAAGTTGAGCGGCTGCTCACTATAGCATGGTATGCTTGAATACTTACGTACTGTTAATGTCAATATCAGTTGCTATGTCAGGGACTACACTTATAAACTGTTGACATCTTAAGTCATTTACTGAAACGTTCGTTGAACAAAATAAAAAGTGACAACAAGAACATTCTTCTAATTGCATGCCTTGAATGCTTCCATAGAATAGCTGATCAGTGCATTTATTGTCCTAATGATGGTTGAGCTTTTCTGAAATAGCATCTGCTATTGAAATTATAATTCCGTGAATTGGTAGTGTATTTACACATTTCATGATATTGTGAGCATGCGCTCATCTTGGAAGAAGGTACATACATACAATTCAATTCAATTCAATTCAATAAAGGTTTATTAAAAAATGACATAATCGCAGCCGAAGCTGAATTGCCAAGTCATTTACATAGTAAAATACATGATAATGGTTACAATAGTTAAAAACAGTCATGTACATGAATGAGCATCCAAATTGAAATCACAATTATACTAATAAATGAATAAATAAGTAACTGTATCATTATATATAATATATATATTATATATACAGTACACATAGGAGGCAATCACATTGTTGTTTATGTTTCATTCAGCTCGCACGAGACGGCGCAACGCATGCCCTCCGTCGACGGCTGATTGATAATGAACTAGAAGAAGGGATCAACGCTTTGGATGACAACGACCTTAGTCCCCTGCACTACGCCGTGAGGTTCAACCACTTCGAAGTGGCTCAGATTCTTGTCACATATAAAGCAGGTATTTATTAATTTATTTGTTTCAATATATTTTACCAGGGTGGCCTATTCAACAATAAGTTGATCGCCCATCGGGCCCTGGGATACAGTATATTCACACATATGATGAAGAAGAATTATATAAGTCGTTGTAGTCTAGTGGGTAGAAGGGGTGTTCGTGCACCCCGGTGAGAACATTTTTAACATAGATTACTATGTAAACAAAGGCGTAGAAAATGATTAGCTATGCTAACAGGGCCAAACAGTGTCCCATAAAGCACTTTTATGCAAATGTATGCAATTTAGGGTGTGCATTGTGGAAAAATATAATCTTTCATATTTCATCTCTCAATTCAGACAAATTAACAAATAATGTCACTATTCCAATGTTATAAGGGTTAATGATTGTAATAAAACCATTTTTAAGTAACCAGTTATCTACATAACGTCATAATATGCAAATTAGCTAAAATTCAAATATATTCTTTTTTCCATTGCATATTATGATGATTATTCATATATTTTACCCCTAGTGTGCAACTTGAATCAACGTTTCACTATCATAAAAACTGTATGGAAGATTTTGATTGACAAATTGATTTCATGACAAAATCTGATTAGCTCTACTTACCGTTTTATGCAAATTTATGCAAATTATTGACGACATTACATTATTTACAGGAAGAAATGATTTTGACAATAACTGAATTAATATTGCTGATAATTTAGTGTTAAAGGAGGGGCGCAATCCCGGCTTTGATTCAGCTTTATAGCTTTGAATATGTGCCTTTATTGATATACCACATTCTTTTTTTTTTTTTAATCCTTAAGTTGGGCAAAAAAGGAAAATTTCATGCACATTTTTGGCTCTTTTTCGCGTCGGCGTTCCATACTCCTAAAAAAGTAATTTTAGCGGAGCGATGAGCTCATGAGTCATGACGTCACCTGCAGGCAATAACACGGAAGAGCGAGAATTGTTTACAACGTGGTTCAATGCAAACACTTTGACTTGCTAGTAATACAAACTTGTATTTGCTTGAAAATTGAGGATTAACTGAAATTGCCTCAGGAATGAATTTTAGCAAGATGCAGCAACACATCTAAGGAAAGTATTAGCCTGCACCGTTTTCCATAAGGATCCACGTATGATGCGGATTTAGAACTCAAAGGTTAAATTAACGAGGGCCGACTGGGAAGGACCTAGCGAGTGTGTGCAGGTCTGCCAGAGTTTCGGGGGGCCGCGCGGCAAGACAGGTTATGCTCTCGCGTGCTAGCTGCCACGACAACTACCTATTACAAGTTCTGAAAAGTAACGAAAATGCAAGATTATTACGATCGCACCTATTCTAGACTATTTCTTAATTTACTTACATGTTTGCATGGCTTTTCAAACAAATACAAGAACGATTACCTTAGATGGACAAATCTATCACTTTCGTGGCCTCTTTGACAATGTTTATTGTTTTTTTCTCTGTCGGCATTCTAATGCCGACAGAGAAAAAAAACAATAAATGAACTGAACTTAGCGCTCTTATGTAGTTTTGTTGTTAATTTGCAAACGGCGTAGACTACGTGTATGATATCAATGCCCAGAAATTGATTGACTATGTTCAACCTCCCGCACGCTCGCCAACGACTTGAGTTTTGGATTTGTTTACCTCGGGGAAAAGTAATATTTTGCTCAAAACTGAGGTTATTCTGAATGTTCTGTAAATATATTTCCGTAAATATTGTTAAATAGATCCATCAAAGCAATGATGCTTGTCATTTTATTGCCGCATAAAAAGATGAATTTGAGTGCGAAACACCGCATTTTTGTACACCATGTTTTGAGACGTGATCGGATGAAGCCGCCACTTATTATGGTTAGGCTAGGCCTGGGCTAGCCGCAGCGCTCGTGCGTGCTGATGGCCGGAAGACCTGTCTGCGAGGGGGATGGGTATACGATTGCTATAATCATATCGGAGACTTCCTCGAAGCGATTTTAGAGTGAGTATGCGCCTTTATTTGGCAATTATATTTGTTGTATTTGTGGAGACAAATAATGAAATAAGAATTATAATAATGGTGTCTGCAATTATGGGGAAATTGTCATGAATTTGCTCAGCCACGCTCAACAAATCTGTTCGGTTGCACCTCTATCACTTCCATTCCATTTTGGCTGCCGACGCACAATTTGGAATTTTATCTTCAGGAACTGTCAATTCAAAACTCGATTCTGACTCTGATCCAGATCTTTCGTCTAATTCACGCTCACTGTTAGAATCAGATGAATCTGGGTGTGGATCCTCCATAATTATAAACTCAAACAAATGTATGTAGATATTGAAAAAATCGAAATAATATCTCTCTGTCAATGTGATTAGATGCGCTCAGCGTGTACGTCTATGTCAATTAGAGTATCGGGGATCCTGTGATTGCCTGCAGATGACGTCACAACTATGACGTCAGTTTTCTTCGCCCGAACTCAATTTTTTTGGGGGGCACTTTCAAAGTAAATTTTCAGGTCCTCATATCATTTATAAATAATTTTCCAAGTGCAAAACAGTTGTTTTATTCGAAATCTACATGTAAGTGGCTTTCTGAAGGGCTAAAATGCCATTTTCAGCTGATTTTCTTGACACCATACCTTTAAAGGGATAGTTGAGTATTGGTCAAAATTAACTTTAGTAACCAAAACCGGCACCATTACGGTACAAAGTAATAGTTATAAATTCACCATACTCGACAAGTATACACAATTACAAACGACTAAGTAATACCCCTGTTATCATTCAAAAAGAGCCGTTACAACTCAAGAGGGCGCTATTTAAAAAAAATCATTGGTTTTAGCCTTTTTCAATACAAAATTGTGCATTTAATGTTTGTTAAAAAAATGATTCAATAGAGATATCATCAACGACTTTTTAAAAACCTATTCTGATTTTTTTTAAAAGTAGTCTTCGAGCATTTTGTGAAACTGTTCTAAAAAGTATAAATATTGCCCGGTGCTTGCCGGTGAAGACCATTTTGAATACAAATATATGTATGGATATTTCAGCCGTTTCCGAACCGATTTTGATCAAATAACGTTTATTCTGTCATTAAAATTGTATGTTCTTTCGAATTTGACAGTCAGTTTGTCATTATCTCACAAAATATGTCGGGGGGGGGGGGGTGCACTTCGGGAAATACCAATACTCAATACTACCTTTAAATGCGTCATCTCGTGGTTTTGAGGGTAAACAATCATGATTAACTTAGTCTTGAGGTGATCAGAGGATCAAATCAAATTAGGGCCAAACTTAACATAATTCAACATTATGCATTACATTACTATTATAAGACTAGCTTCCTACTAAAATCAAATTCGTATTGAATTTAATGTGAGGGAGCCTCAACAGTGACCCATTTCAAAACGCTCTAATTTGTTGTCGGTGTCTTTTACCATTGTGTGGAGGATGTAATGCGACTTGAATGAGTTCGGCATGAATGAGAAGAATTCAATTGAAAACGCATGAATAGTGACTCAGTTGTGCCTTGTAATCAGAGCGTTTTGAAATGGGTAACTTTTGATGCTCCCCCACAGTCATCTCCCTGCAGCCACCCTTTACTAAAATCATTATAAACTTTACATTTTCATACAGCAGAGTTGTTGGGCTTTCCTTTGATATCAATTCGAATCATAAATATTTTATTTGAAATGCTAAGAAATCCTCCCAAAAGCTCGAAAAAAATGCAACGCTGTGATTTTGTGTCAACTCCATATCTTTTTGTTTGATTTCACACTCGACCCAACTCCTTATTCCGTATCGCTGAACACACCCCATTTGCATAATCCTTACGATTAAAATGCCATCGTAATGAAGAAATCATTTCCATTAAAATGGTATCAAATTCAACAATTTTGATGAATGGAAAGGGTGGCAGTATTCAATAGAATATTAACCTTTAGAAAACTGGTCAGCACATTCATGCACTCGTAAATTAAATGCATTGAGCCATTTTGCGACATTTCACTTCCTGCCTCCTCCTATTCTCTGGGCTACTGCAATCGCCCCAATTGCATAATCACTACACATAATGCACCGTTTGAAAGGTATATAATGAGGCTTTATTGTGACACCAATTTCGAATATGCTAATTACAAAATATGAGAGATATGATCGATCAAACTTGAGATTCCGAACTTTTTTTGAGGGGTTTAGATCCCTTTAAATTCAAACTCCAGCACGAGGAGGATGTTTTAGGCCGTGTTGGATTACTAATGGGTGGTGAAGACAATATATTCAATCAAATTAATGTTTGTGTGACTAATATAATTATGATTAACATGTTATTACTTACTCTCTTTCTCTCGTGCTTGTAATAATACCAACCAAGATACCGACGTAAAGGGTAAAGGAGGAATAACGCCGCTACACATCGCCTGCAAGTTGCCTGATGTAAACCCTAAACAGATGGTGAGAAACACTTAACTACATTATGTATAAATACATGCACAACCTAATTCAAATGTTCTTAACTGAATGAAACGATGTAGAAACACATCAATTTTGAGCAAAGAAAACAAATGCCCAGATGCCTCTTAACCTGATCTGTCATACTTAATTGCTGGTTTTAATAAGGCGTATTGTCAGTCAAAAAAGCCGCGGCTGTCATAGGGTTACCTTATAATCCGACTTCGTGTTGAAATCTCGATTAACGCGCACTAGAAAGCTGAAACTTACGCTTCAAGTCTTTTCAAAAGAATAAAAACAAAGAGTTTGTACTTGTTCTTCATCGTTTTAGATATATTAAACAATACAGAATCCATAGCATGATTATTAAAGAAACGACGAACGACTTAATACACGTAGGAGACTGTCACTATGAGCATTTAATGGAGTATTCGCGACATAACAGTTTATACTCTGATACAAAAAATGTGCATCAGTGGCACCGTGTCACACCGGTTTGGTGTCAGGTGTATAGCTTCTGACCGGTTCGAGGTTTGGAAACAGTTTCTGGGAACGATCGCCATCATCGGAGCTTTCTAGCTCACTTGTATAGAGCAACGGTTGGTCTCTTATTTGATTACCGTGGTATCCCAATTGCCTCCACTCATTTCCAGTAAATTATGTCTGGTCTGTTTGCTTGAAAAGAATGAGACGCTGGGATTAGCAGGTAAGTACACGAAATGCTGTACCAAAAAAACTATATTCTGCGGCGTATACAAAAATACTTAGCATAACTTCACTACTAGGACATTGTACATGATAGATACAACAAAATATGAACTCAATTATTCAGTTCGTATCATCACATTACTCCCTGCCAATGGTGGGCGAATCTGAGCGTTACGTTGTTAGTGTCTGCCAGATCTTTGATTGTGCACATTTCATTCACCAGATCACTACTAAGCAGGTCCAATGTCTGAAGGTCTTGACCGCATTCACGATTTGTCC
Source organism: Echinarachnius parma (assembly GCA_037951105.1). Lineage (NCBI taxonomy): Eukaryota > Metazoa > Echinodermata > Echinoidea > Clypeasteroida > Echinarachniidae > Echinarachnius > Echinarachnius parma. The sequence continues at coordinate 18,519 of JBAMJV010007356.1, read as the reverse complement.
CCACTTTAACATATGTGTCTTGCATCTACCCATGCCAGTCTGAATACTATTCAGGCTACGCCAAGTCACCCATGGTTGGTTGAATCCTGCTGGTAATTTCTCAGACGGCTGCATCATGCATACGCTTGTCTACTGACATATCCTCCAGTCTTTCTTCTATGCGTTTTAGCCTTCTTGAAGACACGGGCCAACATGTAAAATGAAGCTTTCCCGTGACTTATTGCACCGAGGATGCAGTGGGTGATCATGGAGGGAATGTCTAACGTCCTCTGTTTGTCTCAGTCGTTCCATCTGGTTAGCAACAAATCTCGTTATTGTCAGAGAGCAGAAATATAAATATTATCAGTCCTGGTTGGTCTCATGCACCCTGTGTTGTAGCGCCAGCTTATGTTAAGCACATGATCAATCTTCTTTGAATGTTCTCAGTGTTCTCACAGCTGCCGACAGGCATATGCTGCAGCATAATAGCAGAGTGCCATAGCAGTAGCTCTGACTGTAAAGGGATTTGCTCCCTACTTGGATGTTCTCAGCTTGCCAAGAAGGGCTTTCGTGGAGCTGACTTCTCCCTTGAGCTTGGAGACATAAGCCAAATACCTATCTAATGTTACCCATAGGTAGACAGGGCTGTCAAAATGATCCAGTCTGGTTCCATTCCAAGTGATATTCAGTTTTCGGTTTGCATGCATGTTCTTCACATGAAAGGCGCATTATTGAGTGTTAGTCGGATTAGCCTTCAGATGGTTATCCTTGAAGTAGGAGGATAGGGTCTGCATAAGGTAGCTTCTGCATTTGGGAAATCATCATTTTGCGTGGTGATACACATGTTCCTGGTCGCGGGTCGGATAGTTTAACATATATGTTAAACATAGTACAGTCAAACATGCTAATGAGACCACCTGTCTATAACGACCGCTCTCCGGTCCTCCCCTGAAAATCATGTGTTAAGCGACCTGCGTAATGCGACCACCTGCCTAATACGACCAGCGACCACCCCATTTGGGTCCCGACGCACAAATATAACTGTGTATAGCGACCAAAAAAGTAGCGCTTGAGCGACTAGGGTATCAACTATAAATTGTCTCTGGTCGCACAAGGCTCCAATTCTGAGCATGTCAATGCATAAAACAAACTTTTAAAGTGACAATGAACTTCAGACATACGCTTAATTACTGACAGCAAGTGCCTAATTAAGACTCATAACCAAAGATTAATCGTGCTCTTTACTGAAATACTTCACACAAAGACATTTCACTCAACGTCACAACAGAATTTTACATCTAATAAGTATACATTTTAATCGCTGAGTTAAGGTGTATCCCCCTTGTTTCTTGCTCTTTTCAGTGATAATTCGTGCACTTGTTCCGACTAAACAATGCATCTTGACTTCAGAATTCTATAGAAAACTATACACATGCGCATTTAAAAGTGAAGCTGATTATTTCAAGTCTCATGATGAGTAAATAAATGACACATTGACACATTTTGCAATTTTTATTTCACGTAAAAAAATAAAACCAATAATTATACTTAATATTATTTAAAATGTAATGCCAATTCAAAAATAATTTCAATTTTGGTTATGGTTATGCATGCAACAAATACAATATAAATTAAAATATGGACACGTGTGTGTACAGATGCCAATCAATTAGACATGTGCATAATTATACGCATTATCTATGCGACCAGACATTCAAAATGGCCGCCAACTTGTCTAATGCGACCACCTGTCTGTAGCGACCACTTCTCGCCGGTCCATTGAGCGGTCGCTATAGACAGGCTTGAATGTACATGTAGTAGGTACTCGTACGCTTTCCAGACAGTGCGACGAAGAAACGGCTGTTCTCTAGCAGGGTCTTCACCATGTTGTCAGGTGCATTTTATTTAGTAATTTGTGTATAATTTATGTGGGTAATGTGCGGTGGTTGACGCTATCATAAGCTGCTGAAAGGTCTACAAACCCAGCTCCGGTTATGACACATTTCTGGAAGCCATCTTTCCATGTGCTGGGTAAAGTAACTCATTCATGTAATAATTACATGTAAATGTGAACAAAATTAAGGCAATACAAGTTAGTGTATTCACAGACTGTACAGGAAGTACATTTTACATACAGTTGGTATATCCTATTCAAATCCTTGTTTTATAAATGGTATAATGACTAGTTTATCAAATATATTGATTACAAATACATAAGTATCGATGTCTTATGGCTGGTTCTGTTTTCAAATGTATAGGAAGGCGATATAAGGCACTGCAGCATCATCCACTTTCTCGTCAGCAATGGAGCGGATGTGAATGCAGCTGATGAGGACGGCATCACCCCGCTACACGTGGCCAGCATGAGAGGCGGGGTAGATACCGTCAACGAGCTACTGGAACTGACCTGTATCAACATCAATGTAAGCTCATTAAAGTGATCCATTAACTTTTTTTTTATAGTTTAACCAAACTCACTTGGAGCTTGAACACTTCTCTTGTACCTGGTTGTTCGGCTTATGGTAACACTAACAGAATACTAAAATGGGTTTTAATTTGTGAAATGTCTTCATAATCATGGATACATTTACGATTAAATTTGAGAGCGTCTATACTAGACGACCTCCGACTGTAGTCAAGAGAATCTTAATTCGGATACTCAATCATCCATAGTATCCGAACTCGCATATTTCACACGCACGATCGGGATCAAGTTCTCAAGTTATATTATATAAGTTCTCAAGTTCACACAATTGATGATTATTTCTAAAAGTTGATTTCAAGAACTTGATAAACAATTAACCTTCCGTACAACATTTAAAAGCTATATGCAATCCAATAAGTGTGTACCAGAGTACGTATCACACATTGGTTATTGTCCGCCCAGCCATCTGGTTGAGCCTGACATCCATATTCATGAGTTAGCAGATAATGCATAACACTGCATACTAGAGTACAGAAGCCATGACGTCATACAAAATCTTTTTTTAGAATGTTCAAATTTGAACTTCATTTTCAGAAAGAGCATAACAAATCATGTCTTAATACCGAAAAGCAATTGAATATGTTAAGTATTTGCTGAGATATGCCGATCCTAATTAATTTTACTTCAATGGGCGATCAGTCTTATTGTACACTGGTTCATAAAGTTTTGAACCAGAGCACTATAACACTGATTGCCTATTGACAAACAAAAAGAGAGAAAGACAAGGAAGAGATAAATGAGTATAATTAAGGAATAGAGATCAATATGTCGGGTGCTCTTGCAAAATAATCAAAGGTATGATCGTGTTTGTTATATTTACTCAGCAAACAAAGAAACAGGGCACTTTTTTAAAGGTATAGCGAAATCCTGGCTTTGATTCAGGTTTATAGCTTTGAATATGTGCCTATATTTATATACCACAAGTTTTGCAAAAAAGGGAAATTTATGTGCAACTTTTTGTTTGTTTTTCGCATCTGCGTTCTTACTCCTAAACAAGTTATTTATAGCGGAGCGCGCGTGTGCCAACGTGCCCACGGGTCATGATATCACATGAGGACCACAACATTGAGTCCAAAGTACGAACGTGCATGGTTAAAATGTACAGCCTTTGACTTCCTAGTAAAACAAACTTGTATTTACTTGGAAATAGAGGCTTAACTAAAAAATGCCTAAGAAATGCATTGTAGCAGGGTGCATCAACACATCCATTATGTTTCCATCATATGTCCATGGATCCATCATGATATAAACTTAAACAAATGTTAGAAAATATTTAACAAAATCGAAATAATATCTCTCTGTCAACGTCAGTAGATGCACTCAGCGTGTTCGTCTGTGACAATAGAGTAACACGCCACACCGCGATTGTCCTTATGTGACGTCACAAAAATTACGTTTTTTTTTTTTCTCGCCTGGACTTAATGTGTTTACGGGGGTTCTGAAAGTGAATTTACAAGTTTATGTTTTTATTTTACCGGGTTTCCCAGGAGGAAAATATGATTTTATTAGTAATCTTCATTAAAATTTACCTTAAAAACAGTAGAACACAATTTTTAGATAATTTTCTTGTCTGTACAACTTAAGTTTAAATATAGGAAATTAACTTCTAAACAGGAGGGGTATGAACACATTTTTAAAAATCGATCATGCATGACCTGTCAAAGTTGATTAACATAAGCAAGGTCTGTTTTTAAAAATAGCAAAACAATGGAGGACAGTGGTGTTGGGCAAGTAACTTATTTTGTTACGAACAAACTCTCAAAATACACATTTCCAAAAAAAGGGGCCTGGTAATGAAAACATCGTCATACTGGTTTGTCTTTGAGGTATGTATTTCGTCTGTTTCATGTGTCCCCGGCATGTTTGATCCAGAGTTACGAGGATATGTAACATGTTAGAGTCCGCCCAACTGGTTGACCAAGGGTGACATCGGTTTTGTAGATCCTTGGATTGCGGTCAAGTTCTTGAAAAGGATTTATACCAAGTTTCATGGTGACAATATGGCACACACTGCTATTTTGAAAAATTAACATGTGTGCAACGTAATTCCCCTTTTTGTTACATTTGGATCAAATTAAAACATAACACGTTCAAATTTGTCTTTATACTTTTCATTAATATAAAAATTAAAAAGATCACATTTTTAAACAGAAAATGATGCCATGTCATGAACAATTCATTTTAGATTTTGCCCATAAACACTTATATGGTAGAATGAATGCTCTATGTTGCTATTTTTTTATTTATTAAAAACGGACCTTGCTTTTGTTAATTTACCGTGACAAGTCATGCATTAATTATTTTATCTCAATTTTATACCGATATTGAAGAGGGTAATTTTATCTTTATTTGATAAACAATATCATATATTTCATCGTAGATAACTATGAGATGTTTTGTATTGAATAATGTTTCTTTGTTTTGCTGTATATACAAGGTGCCCCCCCCCCCCCCCCCCCCCCAACACAAACCAAAACGGAACGGGGCACTTTCCATAATATAGTTACTAAATGATTATGTCCATTGGAGAGGGTGTCTTTTCCAATGAAAAACGATACAATGAACAGTCATTTTGGTCGTGTAGGTGTTATAATTATCAAAATAAAAAGGATTTGTTAGTGTGCATTGAGCTGTGTGCGAAGAGAATAGGCATATTTGTTCGATAACGGGCAGGAAGTGCGATTTATCAGACACTGAGTTGGTAATGTTAACAAAAATGGGAACCTGACATGGTCTCACTTAAGACGTCCTAAAACAAAAACTACTCTTCCAAAACTACTGTTCTTGGTATCATTGTTCTTTGTAAAAGATGCCCTATCCCGTGAACTAAGTCATCATGTATCGTTATTAGGCTGCTTTCGTTTTGACACGTTCACTAGTGAATTACGCATCGAGATGACGTCATTTTCATTCACTGCGCATACGTCAATATCTACCCTTCGCTCACCGTCCGATTTCAGCACGCGTTCACCCTGGTTTTCGGCGGCGACCCAAATATGGCCACCATATGGTGTTTATGACGTCATACTCAACTCAAGATTGATGATATCGCCGAAAGCATCATGCTAATAAGTTTTAGCGATTCTTAAATCAGTTAATCTCATTTACTTTGTGTTTTCATTGCGATTTCGTAGGCATTGCATTGTATTGCATTTTTTTTGCAAACAAACTCAAAAGAAGAAGATACGACATTGCGATCGCAATCGCTGATTCTCGCTACGTACGGCATGTGATGTGACACATGATGTGGTGACGGCATCATGTCGACTTGGGTTCGTTCACCGGAATCGAAACAGAACTATAGTAGTCAACCTGTTGATGTACGCCCCGGTCAACGTGAACGAGGTCACCCCAAACGATCGAAAGCTGCCTTTTATGGCACGTACTCCGTTCCATTTGTGTGGGGCCACCCGGTATATGTTATAAGCCTGCATTCCACTTGTAATTAAATACTTGCTTCACGTGTTTACCTTACCGTTCAATGATCTACAAGGTCAAAGATATTGTAGACAGGACACCCCTCCAGATAGCCTGGACTTTTGGGCACATGGACGTTGGTCAGATACTGATCAACAGCGGCGCCTTTCTGCCTGCTGAGTATAAGCTGGGAATTATCCTGCTTGACGCCTGTGTGAACAACCACTTGGAACTGGTAAACCATCTATTGGAAGCTATGGGACAACAGAAAAACGCCGACACGGTAATTTTGTTTCATATTTATATCACGTCATTGTTAAAATGATTATTGAAAAGAGAGACCATCAACAACTATTAAAGCATTAAAGCATATAAATTTGCTAACTATTGTTATTTTAGCTGTTTCTGAATCGATCATGGTCAAACACAGTTTATAATGTCATTACACTTGTTTGCTCTTTTTAAATTTTCATTCAGTTGTGTATTAAATTATATTTAAGCGCCCTCCTTACCAAAACTTAACAATCTTTTTAAAATGGGTCATTAAAACACGGTGTTTTAATGAGGTAATACAAAACTGAATGACAATTCCAAAAGAACAAACAATTTTAATGACATTATAAACTGTGTTTGACCATGATCGATTCAGAAACAGCTAAAATAACAACACTTATATATTCCATGATTTAAGAAAGCAAAAGTATATATGCTCTAATGCTTAAATAGTTGTCCGCCTTATAAAAGAGAAGTCCATAGGTTTGGACCCTGTCGAGGCATACCAATGACTGAACAAATGTAAATGTTGCCTCCTTACCAGTCGCTCAGCATTAATACTAGACTAGAGAAAGAGAAGTTAAACACACTGATTTACCATATGTATTACCCCTTTTGTAACTTTAACAACGTTAAAGTCGTGTGGCATAAGGATACATAATCAGGGATAGGTGCCGCCTTGTGTGCCAACAACCACAAAAGGCACGGGGACCCAAGGACTGTAACTTTAGCTATAACAATATGGCAACGGCGGCGTAATATTTGTGATGATCATGGTGAACTGATATAATTGGTATGATTCAAGCAGGCCCGTAGCCGGGTGGATACGTTGGGTGCGTACAGACCCCCAAACAAAGAATTCAGAAAGGTCTACTTTTTTCAGTACTAACCAGTGGTCTCGGTCTCGGCTTCGAACACTATTGGCGACGGACCCACCTTGAACAATCCTGGCTAATGGCCTGATTAAAGTGACATGTTTTGTCTTGCGTATGAAATATATGCACTGAACACATATGAATACATGAAGAAAAATAATTCATGCTATAATGGGTGTAATAACAATGCAAATGTGTAACCGCATTAGATACAGTTGACAAAGAAGTACCTATATAGGGATAAAGTTATGTTTTACTTCTCTAAAAACTCATCCAAACCTGCAATTTCTGCGTGCAAAAGGAATTTTGGTTACACCAATTTGCATTGTTCTAATTTAGTCATGCCTGAATTATGTGCCATAAGTTGTACATCAAATGAAAGAAGAGAAACAGAGCTTTTCATTTATGTACATCTCACAAAGGAAATTATTCATTATGACAGTAAATTTCTGCCATGAATTCCGGTTTCGTTTTTGTTTGGGACACTCTGTATAATCAGGTTTATTATGTGTAGGTTGTTTTCGTATAGTGAGTGAAAGAGTGCTTCAAAGCGAGGTCGGAGATTTTGGGGGATGGACAATTTGAACATTTATTATATTGTTGGAATGTTTGATCTTGTTTGAATGTTTTTTTTTGGCTATTCTTCAGAAAAAGAGACTACTAGGCAAAGCATTGATCGCAGCTGTAGAAAGTGGATCTCAGGATATTGTGCGGGGCTGTACAAACAATGGTAAGTCCAGTGGTATACTACTCTTTGTTCTCCATGTTTTGTTATCTCTACTACTTCTATTACTGCTACTATTACTACTACTACTATTACCACCACTACTACTACTACTACTACTACTACTACTACTACTACTACTACTACTACTACTACTACTACTACTACTACTACTACTACTGCTGCTGCTGCTGCTACTAATACTACTACTACTACTACTACTACTACTACTACTACTACTACTACTACTACTACTACTACTACTACTTCTACTACTAGTAGAGCTATTTAATATTATGACGCTATACTATCCCCTCCATCCCGAGATGGAAGTATACGGTGTTCGTACTGTGGCAGAGCATAAAGGCTAGAAACCAGTCGGACACAATCATATGAGCCACTCGGCTAAGTCAGTAAATTCAGTGTGGCCATTTTGTTCTCATTACAAATCACAATTTCACCCTTGAATGTTCTAAAACATTATTTGATAATGCGCTTATATGGCACTTTGTACTATTAGGTAGCAGCCACATTATCCAAATCAATTAAAATAAAATGAACAAGTCAGATATCGGGAACTTACTATCTCGATTTTAAATTTTTCTATAGCGCTCCGCAAAAACCATTAACTCGCAAATGAATATAAATAAACCCAATACAAACTTGACCAATCACATTGCTTTAGAGAATCAAACTCATGAATATTTACATGCATTCTGATCTCGAACTCGCACTCAGAACGTTATGAATAATTCATTACAAAATGGCAATCGTCAAATTCTCAATCGCGTACGGAGTTTCCAAAAGAAATTGCATAGATTACATTAGTAAGTGAAGAATTTCGTCCGTGCAAGAATTACTCTACTTTGATTTCGTGTAAATTATATATCCCATTATTATACATTTATGTATGATATTTAGGAAATTAGGTTGCGTTCTCACTGTCATCGAATACTTTGTCCGCTCCCTCACACACACGAATACTATAGAGTTCAGTATAGTGGAGAGGGATAGTGTAAGATGACAATGAAACAAAGAGACAATGAAACAAGACCCAACCCTCGGAATATAGACTGATTGTTCGGTCTACTACTATAGTGCAATTTTTTGTTTAGTATGGATTTAGATGTAAACCTTAACGTGAATATGATTTTCTTTCGCATTTCCCAGGTGCGAATGTTAACTTCTGTGATGTGGACGGAATCACGCCCCTGCATGAAGCAAGTATGGCGGGAGATTCGGAGATGGTGAACTTACTCTTGGAGAAGGGCGCCTGCATCAACCGACGTAACCGAGATAAAGCTACTCCGCTCCATATGGCTTGTTCGTTAAATCGCTGTCCTGTTGTAAAACGCCTTCTGAGAGGGTTTGTGTGTTTCTGGTCGTTTTACTTAAATTCATACACAAAAAATAAGTCCTGTATTTGCCAAGGTTGGTTGTTTTTCATAAATAATAAATGTGAAAGAAAAATATTGAATACTATAATCTACGAACTATGTTCCTTCTCATCTCGGACACCTCCGCGAAACAAGGTAAACTATTGTGTTCATGTTTGGCTTCAAATTACCGGGTGCGCAAAGGACTCGTGGTGGTTTGCAATTTAAAGTCGACATAATACCTGGTGGCAACTTCGTGTTGGGGTGATTGTTAATTGAATGTGTCGAGGGGTCTGCTGCCTGCTATCTTTCCATGAGCTTAGGCCTGATGTAATTCCAATCTCGCAGGTTTACATTGTAGCTGGATATTCGGTGGAAACGAAAACGTTGGCGGCCAATTTGTGCGTTCTAGGCGAGGCCTATGCAGGACAAATACTTGGGTCTCGGAATGCCTCGTTCTCTTGTTTATTGATGGTGTGCCTCTTGCCAGAGGTGTGATGCCGGATATGGTCGTAGTTTGCCCATTATGTTTTGAAGTATTTATTTATTCATTTATTATATGTATTAATGATTTTTTCCACATTTTAAACAATGTACAGTAGTTCAAACAAATTACTAATTGTATTGTGTTGTGTAGTTTTATTGTAATGACCCCTACAAAAAACAATCCTATCGCTGGTGGTGTTCCGCTCACGAGTTCGATAAATAAATGAACATTACAATTAAAAATATACTTTTTTTTAACGAACATTGCAGTAAATAATCATGTTCGAAAAACATAATTAAAAAGAGAATGAAGAAAAAAAACAAATTAAAGGTAGTGTTGAGTATTGGTATTTCCCGAAGTGCCCCCGATATTTTGTTTTGAGATAATGAAAAACTGACTGTCAAATTCGAAAGAACAGAATAAACTTTATTTTGATCAAAATCGGTTCAGAAACGGTTTTTATTCAAATTTGTCTTCACCGGCAATCACCGGGCGATATTTAGATTTTTTATAAAAATTTCAAAAAATGCTCGTAGACTACTTTGAACCAAATCAGAATAGGATTTTTAAAAGTCGTTGATGATATCTCTTTTGAATTATTATTTTAACAAACATTAAATGCACAACTTTGATTTTTTTTTAAATAGCGCCCTCTTGAGTTACTTCGTTTGTAATTGTGTATACTTGTCGAGCATGGTGAAGTTATTTATTACTTTGTACTGTAATGGTTCCGGTTTTCGTTACTAAAGTTAAGTTTGACCAATACTCAACTATCCCTTTAATGCGCACGAATTGTTAATAGTATATTTTCTGCGTAAATATGGAGAAGCCTATCTCCGAAGCATGGCTTGTTGCTTGATAGGCCCTACCTTATATTTCCTATAATTGATAAATTACAATTAATTCCTTACAAGTTATCCTGAAAGACTGTTTGTGGATCTTTTTTACTACCGCCGGATTGGGGATGGGGTGGTGGGGAGATAATGAACATAATACATTGTTCATGCGTGTCCAAAAAAATATATCAACACTATGCTACATTTGTTTTCTTCTTCAAATATCATCTCTTTAATGACATATGATACTGTATGACATCCGAATCCACACATTTATAATGTACAATCGAATCGAATCAACCATGTCAACTACATAATGTTTTACTTGACAATTATGTAAAATTCAGTATAACCAAAATGTCAGTATTTCCTTTCAAAATATTGTTGTTTCAGGCCGGCAGAAATAGAAGCAAGAAACCGAGATAACTGTACACCATTGCTGAATGCGGTACAATCCGGTCAGGGGGACCACACTTCATGCATCAAAGTCCTGCTCGCCAACAATGCTGATATCACCGCCATGGATAAAGACGGGAGGACGGCCATCTTCTGGGCCGCTGCCAAGAACAAAAGAAAAGCTCTTGAAGTAAATTCAGAATATCCAATTTCATGTGTCATTTGATTAAGCGCAGCTTACTTTATATTTATATTACAAAATGACACGGCCATAGAAGTATATCAAAATATTGTATTATTTATAGGTTCTTGGGAATTGAGCCCTCGAGAACTGTTAGACTTCAGTAATTTTTAACTCACAAGCTCTGTTTCGATTTAAACCAGAGTAATTCTTAAAAATATGGAAGCATTTGAATGTAAATGATTATTATTTTAGTGTACTTTCAAACGAATTCAAATCCAACCAAAAACCTCAGAATGGAAATTCGGGGAATATCCAGGACTCAATTAAATCTGTAATAATTTCGTTGACTAGCAATTTGGCGAAGATACAGTCGGCGTAATAAATTACATAATTTAGACAAACGGCATACCTTGTCTTGACCTGAATGATTTTAAATGACCACTACAGCTCCGCCTATCTGACTTATGTTGTCTTTATATATTCCAATTCCCGCAGCCGAAATAAAGCTTGCAGTGGGAAATAATAATCAGTAGCTTTATTAGAAAGTATTTGCACACGAAGCACGCGGCAAAGTCGAAATTTGCAGTCTTTGTCAAAGTAAAAAACAGCTATTTTAAAGTTTATTGTTATTGATTATGTTTGTTCCCCTCTTTTGCGTAATATCCTTCGATTTGATCTTGTCTTTTTGGAATATATCTGTTTTCGAAGGGGGGGGGGGGCAAACAGACATGTTTGTCCGCCTATGTTTTCATTGGGGGGGGGGGGGGGGAAATATGCTTCCCCTCCCCTTCTATTTTAATTATTACGGTTGGAAAAATCTTAATAAATCATATAATGGATCACTTTGACATAAGCATTACCCGTCATTTCATTGATATTGCTGTTATTATTTTGTTTAACTGTAGGCTTTGCTCAAGTCTCCAGAGGCACCACAAATATTGCATACCCGGGACTACTTTTTCAATACGCCTCTCCACGTTGCAGCGGAACATGGATACCTAGATGTCGTTAAGGTAAAACAGTAGTAAAAACAAATTAAATGTCTTGATGGTGATGATGATGATGATGATGGTCAGGATGACCAAAACATGTTCAAATCAATTTTGTCTCTATCGACTATCTTTGCATTATGTCCAATCAGTTTAATAATCGTCAATTACGTTTCAAATATGTCGATCACGGTCGCTAAACACAGGGCTACGAACTTAATCCGTTCAGGACTGACTGATTTTGCTGTAACATGCATTCTCCATATACTCCTGCCCGAGTACTTTCGGGACAAGTCCTGAACGGTAAAAGTACTTGAACTCATACTAATTGCAACACGTGATTTTTCTTCGGCGACCATTATAGGAAACTCCCCTATTAACATACTAAACATGCTAAAAGTCTCCCAAAATCGAAGTTGGGGAAGTGGTATAATTCAAATAGTAATTATGTAAATTAGCTATTGTTATAATATAACACTTTAGTTTTTCAATGTTTAGTTTGCATTTATTTGCACAATTACATCCAAACCAGTGTGAACATTTGTTTACTCATGATTAACTTTCAGTCTATATTCATATTTACTCATTTTACATGTAACGTAGTAACATAATTTGCATAATATGCAGCTTAGCTATTGTTATAATCATTATTGAATGGCAAACGTTATTTTTCAATTATTGTTTCGTATTTCTTTTCACATGAAAACCCAAACGAGTCTGAAATGTGTTTATTCATGTTCAGCTAACAAGCTGGATTCATAAAGTAGTAACATAATTTGCAAAATATGCAACCTAGCTATTGTTATAATACAAAACTTTGACGTTCATCTAAATAATTTATATTTGGATGATTATAGCCAAAAGTGTTATGTTCTGTTTTTTATTTAGCCTAGCTGATGTGATGGATTAATATGCACTAGTAATACAAGCTTAATTTGCATAATAAATGCCAATAATCTATTGCTTTTAAGCTAAGTTTCATTGAAAAGCCCAATATTAGCCAAATTATATCTTTACAGAAAGCTGAGATCATACAGAATATGAAAATATTGCTTTCCAAGTACTCACACATCCAAAATTTAAAAATGTTGAACACTGTCTCAAAACCCAAATCCAGCGACTTGCGGAGTCATCAACTGTGTATGTTGTGGTGACGTCAGCGAAGGGGTTTCCTATTGGAAGCTGCCTTATGTACCTCATAATATACCGGGATCATACCGAGGCTTCGTGGTTGTTTAAACTATTTTCTGTACAATTATGGTGGTTTAAACTTTTTGAACTAATGAAACAACAACTTATATTCGAAAAAAAGGTCACGCTGGGTGAAATGGGCATATAAATCGTTTGACCTTTGACCTTTAAACATGACCTTGACCTTTGATATCTCTGTAGATGATGCTAACAGTTTAATTAAATTCATGTATCAGCTTACATACAAACAAATAATTGAAAATGGACCCGAATCTATTATTTGGCGGCCATTTGGAAATATGCCCATTTGAACCAAAGTGGGCTTTTTTCGCTGGTTATATCTAAATTGTTTAAGAGGATATACTAGGGTTCCTAGAAATCATAATGAAAATGTTTTAGAGGGGAATTAAGGGAACCCTAGCCCTCACTGATTATAACCAACCAACATGAGTGCTCCATTTTATTACATAATGACGACATCTGATACTAACTTGTGATTTTTATTACGATTATTATTTAAAAGTCATTTAAAAAGTTCGTTGAAATGTATTAAATTTGCTTTGTATTAAGCTTGTATTAAATGTTTATACTATAATCTCACGGCACCATTCGATAAAGAAACACATACAAAATATAAAAACAATGTTTTCGTACTCCAAAGATCATGCTCCGGAAGAACGCCAACCTGTTTCAGAAAAACGCAGACGGAATGACTCCCATCCACCTCGCAGCGCAAAATGGTCATACAGCGTGAGTTATACAATGTACAACAAAATAAGCAATGTTATATTACACGATTAATCGTCTATAGGGACATATTGATGTATATCACTACGATTACGTTTGCTTACAATTAATATCACATTATACTGATTTTGTATTCTACTACTAAATGTAAAATTGAATTACACGCATGATTAAATATGAAATAGATCTCGCAACTCCGTGTTCACATGTGCAAAAACGGGAGAATCGTTAATACAATGTGTATTTATGTAATCAAATTGTACATGTCCAGTTGAAAATAGCTGAAAGTTCCATACAAAATCAATGTTATATGATCAGGCGATCATGCAAAGTGATATTCGCTAACTCATTGCACTGACTTTTTACACAGTTATACTCACACTAGAGAACTATAAATCTCCACTATTCACTCATACATATGTTTTTTTGTTGTTTTTTTTTTATCTAGGAAGAGAAATATGGAAAACGGAAGCAGTTCAATGTTCATATTGGTGATACCAATATAATGGGTTTATGAGAGCCGATCAGTATTAAGGATTATTACCTGATTCCCTTCATGTTAATGTAAATAAGTTCAGAAATAAATCTGCATTAAAAGAGTTCAATTAATGAGGCACTGACTTGGTACAAATTGACAAAAATGGAAACCTGACATGGCTCATTTGACACGTCCTTAAACAAAAGCTTTCAGAACAAACTTACTGTTCTTGGTATATGTTTTTGTTTTAGTAAAGGGTGCACTATCCGGATCATGTTTTGGGGCCACCTTGTATACAGGGTGGCCCCCCAACAAACGGAACGGGCCAATTCCCAAAATAATATACAAATAATAGTGGCACGCTCTAGAGTGCGTTGTGTACTGTAAATGCATTGCACGCGAGGTTATGTTAGATGTGCGTTGCGCACGAGGCGTAAACCGAGTGCGCATGCGCACATCTAACATAACCGAAAGTGCGATGCATTTAAATGACGCATGATAATTAGACCGTAATATTATTTGTTTTATAAAACGAGCTCAACCACGGACGTATTTATTTTGCTGGATTATTTGAAACAGACTTGTCACAATTAGTAACCCAGTCTATCTACTCTCTAGAGTGTGAATTTATTAGGAATTTCCAAATTCATCATCACTACTGCACTCAATGACAAAGCAAAATGCTCTGTCCGAGTCAAATTCACCAAATTCAGTTCGATGCCGAAACATTCTCCGTAAAAGTGAGAATTATAAAAGGACTGTATACATTTCCATTCCCAAACTTAGTAATATAATTTACGAAACTGCTAACATTTATTTACTACAGAACAGATAATTTACAAAACGAAGCATTTTCCATCTTTTTTTTCGTCTCACTTGTGCAAGTTTGTCTTCGATAGAACTATGTAAACAAGCACTGTGACGTCATCAGCCGTGCAAAAAGTTGTGCAACGAAAACGAGTAACGCACCCTGTTGCACCCTGTTTTGCACGGTCGTGCATGTTTGTTGAAATGTAATGAATAGTCACGTGACAAAATTTAACCAATCACGTTACCGAATTTACCAGAGCCGTTTTATAAAGTACCATAATGATTATGTCCATCGAATAGTATGTCTTTTCCACGCAAAACAAACGATACCATGCAAGAACAGTAATGTTGGTCGTGTAATTTTTGTTTTAAGTGGCTGTGAGTGTACACCACGCCAGGTGCCCATTTGTGTAAACTTTTTCCGAGTCAGTGCCAGTTAAATCACGCTTCCTGCCCCTAATACCATCGAACAACTATGCCCATTCTCTCGACACACGACTGAGTGCACACAAACAATGGCGCGCGCGTTCAATGGTATGACGGGCGGTAAGTGTGATTTAACTGGCACTGACGTGGTACAAATTTGCAAAAAATGAGAACCTGGCATGGTGTTACTCACAGCGCCCTAAACCAAGAACTACACGACCAAAATGACTGGTCTTGGTATCGTTTCCCATTGGATAAGACACTCTTTCCGATGGACATAATCATGTTGTTACTTTATTTTGGGAAGTGCCCCGTTCCGTTTTGTTGACCCACCCTGTATATGTGAAATGAATACTAGAGGTGATAACTACCGTATACATCATTGCCCTTTGTATATTAATAGTATATTATAGGTTTTCCCGGCCAATTTCATACTTTTCTCACTTAAATTCACACTTGCACTCCTTTTTCAATGTAAAGCAATCAAAATCACTACGCGTTCATTCAGTTTTATTTTTAGACACAGAATGTTACATGTGTGCATTAAAATTATCACGGTCATCTGCAAGTGTGAATTTGAATGCACAAACGTGAAAATATGTGTCCGGAAATGAAATTGCATGCACGTAAAGTGATTTTGATTGCTCTAAATTGAAAATGGGGTGCCAGTTAACAAATTCGGATGCTAGAATTGTGAAATTGAAAGACCGAATTCGCCCATGAGCAAGAAATGCGTGAATTTAAATGACTCTTGTGTGAATTTAGGTGAGAACATTATTAAATTGGCCAGGAAAACCTACAATGTATATATATATACTCCGCACAAAAAGAAACAGGACACTTGTTTAAGTTGAAATATTTAATATTTATGTACGACAGAGTGTACATTATCATAATTTATATCAAATTAAAGAAAATTTAGTCCTCTACAGGCAGAATATAATTTAAATTTGTGATCGTTCATGCATTAACTGCCATGATCAATTAACAATAGCAAGGTCTGTTTTCAAAAATAGCAAAAACAATGGATGACCGCACCATTCGACTGCAATGAATAAGCGTCTTGCTTGAAACAAGATGTGCGGGGCAAGTCTGTTATGACAACATTCAACCTTATTGTCATGAACAAAGTCCCAAAATGCACAATTTTACAAAAACAGGGCCAGGTTATGAGAACATCAACATATTGGTCTGTTTTTGAGACATAAAGTTTGTCTGTTTCATGTGTCCCTTACCTAGAGAAGTGACGTGTTAGAGACTGCCCAAATGGTTGACCAAGGGTGACATCAGATTTTGAAGATCTTTGGACTACGGTAGAATTCTTGAGAAGAATTTATACCAAGTTTCATGCTGAAATAAGGGCAAACAACTGTAGTTTCGACGAATACATCTTAGCCATGGAATTCCCCATTTTGTTACATTTGGATGAAAATAAAACCTACAACGTTCACAATTTGTCTTCATTTACACTTTTTCTATTGAGATGAAGCTAAAAAAGATCACATTTGTAATTAAATAATTATGCCATGTCATGAATATAGCGTTTTTTTCATGCTTGTCAACATTTAAATGATTGAATGGATGTTCCATTTTTGCTGTTTTTGAAAACAGACCTTGCGGTGGTTAATTGACCGTGACAAGTCATGCATGAATGATTTCTCCTGGATTCTATTCTAATATCGAAGAGGGCAATCTTTAATTTGATATACAATAACATATATTTTATTGTAAACAAATATGAGATATGTTGTCTTAAATAAGTGTCCTGTTTCTTTTTGTGCGGAGTATACATGTATATAGAGGGTGCCCCCCCAAAAAAAAAAAAAAAAAAAAAGCGGCACTGACTCGGTCAAAATCTTTTAAAATGGGCACCTGGCATGGTGTTACTCCCAGTGGCCTAAAACAAAAACTACTTGACCAAAATTAATGTTCTTGTTATTGTTGTTCTGTGGAAAAGACATACTATTCGATGGACATAATAATTGTGGTACTTTATTTTGAGATTTACCCCGCTCCGTTTGTCGGGCCACCCTGTATAGAAAGGGAATATGGAGGGAGAGGAGGAGAGAGAGAGAGAGAGAGATGGGGGGGGGGGGGGGGGGGAAATGTTAGTCTGTGTTGGTGTAGTCGAATACAGGAACATGTAATTACAAAACGTTAAACGTTGATGAGACACCATGAGAAAAATATTTTTCAATTGTTCGCCCATTAGGCTTCTGCAGTGATTTTTGTTTTGCATGAAACAATACTGTATTTTGTATCTATATTATGAATATCGGATTTTCATATATCACGTATTTCCATCTAAACAGAACTTGTTCGGAGCTCGTTAACCTCTGCAACAGTCTGACCAAGGTTAAAGAAAAACATGGTTACACTCCTTTGCATCTCGCTGCAATGTCAGGCCAGGAAGAAACAGTGGAGCTTCTGATTACATCATGTGGAGCTAATGTCCATGCACGGTATGTATTGACGTTATTGAACGTATGGTAATTGTTACCTTGCATTAAAAAACCTATGGTACGTCAAAATAACTGAATACTCTTTATAAATTAAAAATAAAAGGTGCATCGACTACAATGCACATCCATACCATGTTGACAAAATTAAACATCCAGATATAGAACACGAAAGGGATCGATACACATAAATATTCAACGTCACTTAACACATTCCCAAGTAGATGTTGAAATACCCATAGGGTTAATACAGAGTCCACCAGGGTCTTGTAGACAATGGGTAAATAAGTGAGCTCGTAATTACGATATGTGCATTCGAACTTTTTCGCGACACCATCTTCTGGGTCATGTAATCCGGAGCCAAATACAGCTGCTGGTGTCAGTCTA
>JBAMJV010007355.1:0-25229 GCA_037951105.1 Echinarachnius parma | reverse complement strand
GCACTCGACGTGTCAAATTGCAAGTAAGACTTTATGCACATTTAGACTGATCAGATGGCGCATTTAGTCACAATGTCACATGTTCTGATCTTACACAACTGTTGCAACTCTGTCTGCAACTGGACCATGTTGTCATTGATTTGATGTTATATTCGTGCGTGCCTGTTTGTTTTTCGTGATGCTGTAATATGATTTGATGTATTATTGTATTATGTTAAATATATAATATTCACAGTGCTGTACATATCTATAAATTAATGGATCGATATATGTTGATGCATGGTTTGATGATTTGTCCTTGTGTTCGATAACGATATACTTCTCTTAGTCATTAGTAATGATCTATATACAGGGTGGCCCAACAAAAACGGAACGGGGCACTTCCCAAAATATAATACCACAATGTTTATGTTCATCGGATAGGGTGTCCTTTCCAATGAAAAACGATACCAAGAACAGTAATTTTGGTCAGGTCCATGTGAGACCATGTCAGGTGCCGATTTATGTCGATTTCGACCTAGTCAATGCCAGTTTAACCGCACTCCTTGCCCGTAATACCATTCAGCGACCATGTCCATTATCTCGGCACACGGCTGAGTGCACACTAACAATAGTGCGCGATGCTCAACGATATGAACAGCGGTTCGTGCGATTCATCAAGCGCTGGCTCAATACAAATTTACAAAAAAGAGAACCTGACATGGTGTCACTCACAGCGCCCTAAAACAAAAACTACACGACCAAATTGATTGTTCTTGGTATCGTTGTTTATTTGAAAAGACGCTCTATCCGATGGACATAATACATTTGTTACTATATTTTGGAAAGTGCCCCGTTCCGTTTGTTGTGGGCCACCCTGTATAATTGATCGATATAATTCCGTATGATGTGATGTTCTTTTCTTGCGTATGTTAACCGTATACTTTTCTTCTGTATTTGTGATTGTGTACTGCTTAAATGGATTATATACTGCATGCGCATCATTGCCTTAAAACATTAATATTAAAAACCAAATCATACAAAGGAAATATTCAACAACGTATCTAAACATCGATCTTGTGAATGTTAGTGGAGTTATTGCAGATGGGTAAAAATTAAACTATACACTACCCATACTCTACAAAAGGAATCACCTCACGCTGTTTAAATAAAATACAACTATTCACAAATGTAAATAACCTCTGTTATGATGATTTTGCGGACAACATGGTCTGAGAAGTGCTTTTCGTCAGTCAGTAAAAGAGAAAAGTTGCCAAACGTCTCTGCCGTCTTCATCTTCATTGGAAAGTATCGCCTGCATTTGTCCTGAGAAAAGATAAATGGTTTATATTACTATAACAATAACTATCACAATACTTTGGGAAACTTATTTACCCAATGATGAGAAAGAATATTACAAATAATGTCAAACTCAATTTGAGATCAATATTAAGTTGACAAGGATTGTAAATGAGGCTATTTTGTTGAACAAAAATGCCTTACTCTCCATGCAGATTATACTTTCCCTTGTTACTGAAAACATTATTCTTTTAAAATGTGCTGCTTATAATTATTTATTGGCACTGTATCACTAAACAATGTAGATCTACGGAAGAAAATATGCTGACAGTAAAGCAACCCACTGGGGCGGATCTAGCTTTTTGCTAAGGGGGGGGGGGGTGGGGGGGTTGACCCAATGACGATGCTGATACTGTGTGGGAGTGGACACATGATAGCGTTTTTCTATGCACATCACATTTTCACTTGGCAGCCCAAGGGGGGGGAGGGGGGAGGGGGGGGGGGAGGGGGGTTAAACCCCCTACCCCCCCCCCCCCCCCCGTAGATCCGCCACTGATACATTGTTTTAAAGATGATAGTTGTATAACTATGTATTATCCCTTGCGATGCTATCATTATTTCATATAGAACGTTTTTGTCATAATAGCATTGGCAGCGCGAGAGAGTGGTATGGGGGCTACAGCTGCACCCCCCCCCCCACCCCCCCCCCCAAACAAAAACAAAAAAGTCGGTCATAGTTGTTGGTTGCTCCTTGTCAGCTGGTAACAATCCATGTTGTTTTGAATTCTGTATTGTTAGTCTGTCTGCCGGACACAACGATTGATCTCTTGATTGTCATCCAGTTGGAGACCCAGTCACGCCCCCCTAAAAGACATTGCCCTATCGAATTATACATTATATTGCAATTATACTTTGGTACAATACAAACCTTTCCAGCTTCAACATAGTTTGTGACCATAACTATTGTTGATATGTTTTCCTGCCAGATCATTCTAAAGAAATCTCCGATAGATGCCGCATTAGGAGCTATGAACATAATTGACAAACAGAGTGTGAGTACAAATTGAACAAATATGTACTTAAATAATGTCATAAGTGTATTTAACGTTAATATATATAAATAGCGACTACATGCGCTCTAAATCATTGCGACGGGTTTATTATCGCACGAATGAACGTTTATAGCGCACGATTGCCTATTTTTGCATTGGCACCCAACGAAATACTTGCAGTATGACGCACACGCATTGTGTTGTTGCTGTTCGTGTTCGGAATATTTTGAGGTTTACGTACTAAGATAAATGTATAATATTTATTATATATCATTATCATTATACTTAGCAGTAATAGAAGTGGTACTATTAGTTAGTAGTAGAAGAAGCATCATTATTACATATTATTAGTTAATGATTAAAAGAGAGCATAGAAAAATGGGATTCCAACGGGATTCGAACCCGAGACCTCCGGATTGCTAGACCGGTGCTCTTACCGACTGAGCTATAGAAAACCCTATGACGGCGCTCGTCCCTGAAACCCCTTAATTCTTCATTGCTCAAGTGGTCAGAAGCTTTTATAAACCTGACATGAACCCGAAAGATGGAAATCAACTTGGGGGTATATGCGAGGGATCACCGAAGTGATGCAGATTTTGTTAATAATTAATTTAAACCTATAAGGAAACTAAACAGAAATATAATGTGATTAAAAGAAAGCAAAGAATAATGGGATTCCAACGGGATTCGAACCCGAGACCTCCGGATTGCTAGACTGGTGCTCTTACCGACTGAGCTACAGAAGCTATTATAAACCTGACATAGACCCGAAGGATGGAACCCGGATGTCTCGGGTTCGAATCCCCGTTGGAATCCCATTTTTCCTTTGCTATCTTTTAAATCAACATTATATTATTGGTCAGTTCCCTTATATCTTTGAATTAATTATTACAAAAAAGCTGCATCACTTCGGTTACCCCTCGCATATATCCCCATGTGATTTCCATCATTTGGGTCAGTTTATGAAAGCTTCTGACCACTTGAGCAATGAAGAATTAAGAGATTTCAGGGACGAGCGCCGTCATAGGGTTTTCTATAGCTTAATCAGTAAGAGCACCGGTCTAGCAATCCGGAGGTCTCGGGTTCGAATCCCGTTGGAATCCCATTTTTCTTTGCTCTCTTTTAATCACATTATATTTCTGATCAGTTTCCTTATATGTTTGAATTAGTATTAGTTTATAATACATTTGATACAATGATAGGTCAGATACCTTGTGATGCGATGTAACATCGGTTTCCCTTTGTAGGTCCTGTAGTAAAAATTAACATCAACAACAAAGTATTGATTAGTTTGTATTATATAACAACAAAACATTTGCCTTGAATAATTAGTTGTGTTCTGGTGAAGATAGTAAAGTTTTGGTCACACTGAATTTTAGTAAACCAACATCTGCACCAGTATATTACAAGCTAATAGTTATAACTCGAAAGGAATTCAAAATTACAAATGACTTAATAAAGAGCCTGTTACCATAAAAAAAAGAGCCGTTTAAACGTAGTAGGGCTCTCTCTAAACACTCATCGTTGTCAACCATTTTAAATAAAATATTGTGCATGTGATGTTTTGTTAAAATGTTGATTAAATAGAGAGATAATCAACAACTATTTAAAAACCTCTTTTGTAAACTTTGGAAATGAGGAAGCATTTAACAAAAAAATTGTAACGGCTGGTTCAAAATTAGTGAATAAGTGTGGGGCCAACACTTATTACAAATGGTTATGTTTATGGATATTTCAGCCATTTCTGAAGTGCTTTTGATCAAATCAAGTTTATTCGTCATTGAAATGGTATGCTCTTTTGAATTTGACACTCAATTTATCATTATCTTGCAAAAAAAAAAAATTTTGTGTAGCGCCTTCTATACCAAAACTCAACTATCCCGTTAAGAAAGTGTACATCAAGAACAATTTATCTCGTTTGCCAATAATATTACATAATGATGCTTTTTAATTGAACATTGAGCTGTGTTTGGCATCAATGTACACACCGAACGAACGGCTTTCCCTAATTCTAAGAATACTTAGAGTTTAAGTTGAACGTATTATTGTAACACCGACGCATACTACGTCACCTCAATATAACATGGTTATAACTTGCCTTTAAGTAGCTGGCGTTGTAGTAATCTGTTAATGGGTCGCCGTTGATCTTCTCCAAGACAACTCTAGTGTGATCATCTATCAAATCAATTATTGAATTAATGATTAATGACATCCTCGCAATGTGTCAAAAGTTTGTTCACAGTGTGATGAGGTTTGACACGATGACATTTATATCGTTATTATAACATTGTCCGAATCATTATAAAATATGATTCGCTTTGCAAATCACAATGTTCATTTACACGCTTATACTTCGTTCCTTTCGGACACAAGACATGTATGTATATTTTGTTGTATCTCCTATATTATGTTATCAAAACGATTAAAATATGAGAATATCGATATAAATCGCATGCAATTAATTTATACAATATAAATCCGTGTCAACAGTGCTAAGCATCGCAAATCAGTTTGAACCCACTATTTTGTATTAAGTAATGTTTGGTGTTTCGTCCGTAGTGCATTTTGTCTTAAACGTGGCATTGCAAGGACAAATAAGAACACATTCATTGTTATCGTTGTATAATAATTGCATACATATGTGCGAATAGGTACTCAGAGCAGGGAATAAGGGGTTAATCACATGAATACAATATTTACATGGGATGATATTTCTGAAGCGGTTCCTCTTCTTGAACTCCTCCATGCTTGCAACCTCCCATGGATAACGCTGCTCCTTTTTCAACAGCTAAGAAAGGAAAACAAAAAACATGCGACGATAATTTACAAGCAACATTATACAATCCCAACACCTGCCCAGGGAATTATTTATATATAGTATGATACGTAACGTTTCAACGGTTGTAAATGCAATATAACTGTGGAGATAAGCTACAATTTACAATAGATCTAATGCACTCCAAGAAGATTTGAATGGTTATTTCATTATTTTGATAAGATTGTCGGTGGCTGCATTCACTAAGATTATCAAAAAGATGTTTCCCCCCTTTTGATAATGCTTAATTGTGTAGTGGTATATCAGTAATTCGTACAGCGACTAATATTAAAATATACATGCCAAATTGTTGTGTTTTATTTCAGTTATTTCAGTTATTTTACTAGTCCGAAAAATCAGCCAATGTTTCGAGGGTTCTTTGACGATTTTTGTTTTCTCACCTGCTCTCTACATGGTCTGAACTACCAATGATGTGCTTGTGTGACGAATCTCTTCGAGGCAACAACATCGATGAAATACAAATTCACCACAAATGTAACGAACGTAAACTCACAATATTGATTAACAAGTCACGTTATTCGCTTACTAAATCAATCTCTGTCTGGTCATTTTATTCGCCTCTTCAATTTAAATGTCCTGTAAATCTTTCTTACTCCATGATCGCCGGTTCATTACGTACGCGCACACGCGAGTGCTGAACCGTATACGGCACCCCTGTGTTATCGATGCGAGCGCACAGTAAGTGCGTCAAGTACGTGCCGTATTTGACCTGTCATATATATTGTCCGGCTGGTTTCTAGCCGGTTTGCTTCGTCACACTACGAACAGCTTAGAGTTCTATTTCGTGACGGAGGAGATATCATGACGTCCCAATATTAAAGGACCCCCCCCCCCCAGAACGAGATGGATTTTCTGTATATTATTTTACATGGAATGAAAAGCGAAGACTTATTGTATGAGCTGCAAATCTTACTTCGTACTCCTTTGCGGCCTTGTTTCGGCTGCCAATTCCCTCGTAATACGTGTGCAGATCAGCAACGCGGATCGGTCCTGGTATGGCCGTGTTCTCGTAGATAGCTCCATCGACGTCATCTTGGGTGACCGGTGGGACTACGGCGACTGGCTTTGGCTGCGTGATAGGGGGCTTGGGACCTGTTTCCCCCTTGATGAACTTTGGTGACTGGGGTTGAGGCTGAGGCTCTGCATCATTCATGCCGTTGTTGTCAAAGCCTTCGATATTGACCCTTTGTTTGGAAGCTACATGCAAAATTGCATTTTGATTTGAAAATGATATTTGTTTTGGTACCATTTAAAGGGATCTAATAAAATTGTTAAACTCGACAAAACTTACTTGGCAGTTCTCACATATTGTTGTGTTAAAATATGCATGACACTGCAGGTTTTATTTTCCGAATGTCTCTCTCCTTAAAAAGATATTTATGATTGAAATATTTTAATTGAAGTCTTTTAAGTCTTCCTGGTCCAGTTTCAATTGTGTACAATGTATAATTAATGGGTAAGCGAATATCACTTTAATGTTGTGCTCATTAATCAGTCATTCACAATTTCACAATTCACAATTTTTGTTTTCGTGGTCCAACATATATTGTACATGTTGGACCACGAAAACAAAAATTGTGAATTGTGAAATTATTTTTGTCATAAGTCAAAAATACTTGGAGTTTCCTCATTTATCCTCTACTGTGTTGTTTAGCTTTAATATGGTAAGACAAGACTAATATAGGGTTAGATTTTTTTTCAAATGCCCCTTTAGTATGACGATATTTATCATTCAGATCAAAAGCGTTAATTAACGGTCATTAACCTCATAAACCTCCGTTGTAAAAGCTGACGCATATGTTCGCTTTTTAACCAGGAAAGCAGTGTTCTTTTTCAATGAAACTTTAAAAGGGTAGTACAGTTTTGGTAAGGCTGAACTTTAGTAACCAAACCTGGACAGTAATATTATAAACTAATAGTTATAACTCAACCATGCTCGAAAGGTATCCAAATTACAAACGTATAAGTAAAAAGCCCGTTATCATAAAAAAGAGCCATTCAAACACAAGAGAGCGCTTTCTAAAAAGGCATTATTTTCAACCATTTTTCATACAAAATTATGCATGTGATGTTTTATTGAATTAATGATTAAATAGAAAGATCATCAACAACTATTTAAAAAACGCTTTTGAACATTTTTGAAAAAGTGCAAGCATTTTTTTATTTGAAAAAAATCATCTAATTATTTGGGCCCCGAATAATTATGAGATCGGATACATTTGTTTATATTTCAGCCGTTTCTGGGTCGATTTTGACCAAATAAACTTTATTCTGCCATTATGTTCTTTCAAATTCGACACTCAGTTTGTCATTACCTCACAAAAAAATTGTGATGCGCAGCGCCCTCTCTACCAAAACTAAACTATCCCTTTAACACATCATTCGGACATATCTTACAAAGATTTTGGTACAGGATTAAAGTCTCACATTTCATTTTATATCAAATATATTTAAATATATCAAACTCCACATACAAAGTTATATTTACTTTAACTACATATCAAATGGAGAATCATGACAATACATAATACAAACATAGCATACTTTGTGTTCATTTCTCCATTATCTAAAAGATTGTATTAAAGTGAATACCTAATGATTGATCAAATAATCATCACTTTAATGCAAAAAAGTGTGAATATTTTGTTTTCCATGTGATAGTGAACTTATTCAGAAATTCAAAAACTACTGTCCTCCTCGAAGGTTTATACAAATCATGCCCGGGCCGGCTCTTTATTTCTCCGTCTGCACAAATATTATGCCAGATATTTCACTGCCTAAATGTTGGACTTACGATTATTTGATATGGCTAGTTAATCCGGTTGTTGAAAGAGGGGAAATATTTAACATGTGGCACTATCAAAAGACTGCCAACGGTTTAAACCAAAAATAAACAGTAACAAATTACAATGAAAAGATTAGAATTAATCATATTAGATGATAATGTCATAATAGCATGACTCCTATTGTTGGGTTACCATTGAATGTCGATATATTGTACGTTATTATAACAACGTGCAATACATGTATAATTGTATTATATTGAATGGTAAGTGTTTACAAACTTTCCAAATAGAGCCAGCTCCTCAACATCATCATCTCATTTAACAAATAGTACTGTCAAACCTGCCAATGCGACCACCTGTCTATAGCGACCACCTGCTCATAACGACCGCTATCTGGTCCCCCCGTGAACAATCGTGTGTTAAGCGACCTGCGTAATGCGACCAGCGACCAGCCTATTTGGGTCCCGACACACATATAAATCTGTGTATAGCGACCACAAAATTAGCGCTTGAGCGACCAAAGCATCAAATCTGTTGCCTCTGGTCGCTCAAGGCTCCAATTCTGAGCAGGTCAATGAAAATAACAAGCTTCTAAAATGACAATGAACTTCGGACAGACGCTAAATTACAGACAAAAATTGGTCCAACTCATAAGCAAAGAATATTTAAGCTCTTCAGTACCTGGTGCTGATACAGAAATGCGTTGAACAAAGTCACTATACTTAACATAACATCACAAATCACTAATACATTTTTATTGCCGAGGCGAAGTTTTTCTCATTCTTTTCATGAATCCTTGCACTTGTTGCGACCATTTTGCATGTTGCATTTTCAATTTTTACTTTATAATTCTATATAAAACTATACTGTGTATAAGCGTAGCTGGTTCTGTCATGATGAAAAACATATAAAATGGCACATTGACACATTTTGTATTTTCAATTTCTCTTGAAAGATGATACAAACATTTAATATCATTATAAATATAGCGCCATTGATATATAATTTCAATTCAAATACTATATCTAACTAACTATCGAAAAGTGCGTGTACAGAGGTCAATTAATTACATATGTGCATATAGTCACGACATGCGACCATAAATTCAATATGGCCGCCATCCTGTCTAATGCGACCAACTGTCCATAGCGACCGCTTTTCGCCGGTCCCTTGAGTGGTCGCTATAGACAGGTTTGACTGTACATGCTTCTTGTCTTCCACAATACACACCTCTAAATGCAACATTTTCACACGTGCATTAATATTGCACTCGGCCTACGGCCTTCATGAAATAAAAATGCACTCGAGAAAATTGTATCGGTGTTTCAACTCCAAGCTATGCACTATTTGTATACTATGGTATGCCAATCTAACATAGCCTACCTCCATGGGTTACTCCTACTTCGTCCTTTGGTTGATTTGATCTTCTCCTGTGCAAGAAAATAATAATACAAAGTAATTATTTGTGAAGTTGTTTTGTTCAGTGTTGTTTTAGTTGTTATAGGTAATTATAATTAACTTATTGTAAACTTGGAATTGTAATAATAGTGACTGTCTCGACAGAACCGTACGGTTTCCACCTAATTTATTTTACAATATTCTGATGTTTGCATATTTGTAAGTGCATTTCTTTCGGTTTTTGTTGTGTTTTTCGTATTGTAATATATCTGAATTTCATTCTGATTCTTACACGGATTTGAATTGAAATAATAACATTCTCACTTTAACTTTAAGTAATACCTTATCTAAAACAATATGCTTCGTTGCCTTTTACATAATGTTAATGGTAGGAAAAGAGTTCAGAATATTTCAAATAGGTACATTGCGCTTTTAATGAATAATTAATACAACATCATTTGAGTCTAAATACATACCTCTGTAACCAAATTTGCAATATTTGATAATGTTCACTATTGTCTCTTAATGTGTGTAACATCCATGACAAAACAAATGACTGTGATTTACACAAAATAAAATAGCTACCCTTGAAGTGCCTTGCTTATAGCCTGGCTAGGACTTAGTTTTGTCACGTATTAAAATGGATTAACCAACACAAAACGATAATTGTTTGGTTTATCAAAGATAACTGTTTTAGTAGTCCATTTTACAAATAAGCTCAGAAAATGTGATAATAAGATCGAAATATATTTTAGTAATGGGTCAGTAGAACAAAACATACAACTTATTGTCTAGGCCCTCTAGAGACTTAGAGGGATAGTTGAATTATAGTATAGAAGGCGCTTCAAGACATATTATTTGTGTGAGGTAATACAAATCTGAGTGTAAAACTTAAAAGAGCATACAATTTTACTTGTTAAAATGGTTGAGAAATAGCTGAAATACATCGATGAATATATCCGATCGGAATAAATGAACGATCTCGCAGTAATTCAATGGTTTAAGAATAACTAATCAAATGCTTATACTTTTGTCACAATTTCACAAAAGAGGTTTTCAATACTTGTTGTTGATCTCTCTTTTTAATCATTATTTCATCAAATAATCACATGCATACTTGTTTAATATACTAAGTGGTGTTTTGTGTTTTAACGGATCTGAATACTGGTTACTAAAATTCAGTTTGACAAAAACTGCAGTACTAAAAGGATGTTTAAATTCCATATGCCGCTATAACTAGTCTGCTTCTAAAGACCCATGAATGGTTGTTCGCAGTTAGTTATGAGTATACAGTTTGAATACAATATTTATAGAGACACAATATTTATAATATTGTTGGTGGAATGGTTTACTAAAGATAAGCACTTGAATATATTAATTTATTATTTTGGGATGTTGGTTCCCTTTTGAATAATATCCTGTGTGAGCAAACCTGAGGATGAAGAAGACGAGAGGAGGGATGAGGATGAGGATGATGATACCAACAACACTGCCTCCTGCGATAGCCGCCAGGGGAGCACCGGTAGCGCCTTCTCATCATTAAAACAAGAAGGGTGAGATACAAAATTATTATTATTAGACGCTGGATACTCATATTGAACAACTTATTTCAAAGTTAAATACTGATTATTTACAAATATTGATATACATTAATCCCACAGCATTGTTATTTTATGGCGCGTCTGTAAATGTGAAGAATAAAATAGACACAATCATTCGTTAAAAAGGCTTATGGGTGAAGAATTTTTAGATGTCCACAAATCTATTCGCATAATTATACGAATTACAAAATAAATGTAAGAATCTGATGATAAAGTAAAGTCAATTTGTCCATCAAGAATCTGACATACGGTATTGGTCATAGTATGTTCGGACTGAGACATAACCATAAACAAATATAATTGGCGGTAAGTATATCGCGGCCAAATAAAACTAACATACCCTTACCTATAAACGTTTTAATTCCGTCAGAGCATTGTAGAATTTAAATATAGAACACCCGTCATCCCGTCCCATCTTGCCTATTGAAAAAGTAACATAAGTTTTTATTCTCTAGAATAATGTTTATGTTTCCATTTCTTAAATTAATATCACATAACTTGCTTACTTTCTTCTCGTGCTTTTACAATATAGGACTCGCTTAGTTCGCTTTCCTGGTCCTTATTAGATGACGTCATAGTGATGGTATATTCTGTGTAGGGGTCGAGGTCCTCTAGTGTGTATGTCGCAATGCTCGTGTCGTTTATGATCTTCAGAAAGGTACCACTGGCCGATGAGAAGTAAATTGTATATATTTCGATACCACTCCTGCACGCACCTGAATCGGTAGGGTTCTGTTTTGAAATTGAAATTTGAAATTTTGAAACTTTCCATAAAAAACACGCACACACAAATAACCGGGATCTTCTTGAGACAGAATCACATAGAGTAATATGTGAGTATTATGGTACATATTAAATAAATCACTTTGAAACTGCTTTAATTTAAGCCCAAATAATAATTTCGTTATGCTATTTGGTTAAGGCCCAGTCCCACTTTCACGAATCGCGCCGATTTCAAAGCCGAATCGACACGAACTTAGTATATTGACGGTTCGTGGCCAATCGGCTCTAAATAAGCCCCGCCTACCTTGTGGACAAGACCCACCACGAAACTATTACGACACCACCAAGGTACCGTGACAACAAGGCGGCATTTTTGAGCATTTAACTAATGTGACTAGCTATTGCAAAACCCGGCACTTGTCGGTAATTCTTGTTTTGAAGAAATGGGCATTTTAATTTCACATTATGTGTATAAAAGACCTATGATTGTCAAATTAAAACATTCATATCTTCGCCAAATTTGTACCAATTTGTTTGAACAACGAATTAAATAAAAGCTTGTGACGGGGCCTTTCTAATGGTATGAAAATCTCCATTTTAATGTTTAGCGACAAGTGCAGGGTCTTGTTATAGCCGCTCACAATTTGTCGGGACGATTCGTTGTTGACCGATAAAGACCGATCGGGACGCACTACGAAGTTCAACGAAGTGACTCCTGACGCCACCAACAAACACACGAACAATTAAGACTTACATATCGGGGCGATTTGTTATCAAACTCGTGAAAGTGGGACAGGGCCTTATACAAAATCAGCAATATTTATAATTTAACACTGATTATGGAGATTTTCTGTCAATTTGTAAACGAGTATATAATGTATGCAAATATTTGCAGATATTTGCAGAA
The DNA here is from genome assembly GCA_037951105.1 of Echinarachnius parma. Lineage (NCBI taxonomy): Eukaryota > Metazoa > Echinodermata > Echinoidea > Clypeasteroida > Echinarachniidae > Echinarachnius > Echinarachnius parma. The sequence goes on along the minus strand of JBAMJV010007355.1, from coordinate 12,648 downwards.
CATAAAAATACATAAAATGTATAAAATTAAAGATATTTCAATTAATAATTAATTAACAGTTATTAGAAACCACTCTGCTGAAGATGAAAGACAAACTAAGTCATGGTTTATTTTGTTTAAAGAAGTTTATTCACGATTGCAAATAAATGGCCATCTAAGTAATTAAGGAACCTTTAAACTGTATGATTTACCAAATGCCTGTAACGTGTAATGTTTGTTGAAAACATTTCAACAAATAAGATATGTACATGAATTGTACATTTTTATGAAATGTTGTTGACATCAATAAATGCCGAGAAAGTAAAACTACAAGAAATATTTGCATTTCGGTAAATGATTATGTTTTACTCCAAGTCTAAAAATGGTGTACCATAATTCTAAGTCTTACTACATGTTTTATGTTACATGTTAAAAGGATTAAGAAATATTGTCCAACTCCTCAAAACTTATATGGAACTCTAGTGGTTCTCTCATGCCTTGTCATATTCATATTAACAATAAAAGAACAGGACATGTTTCAGTTTATAACATTTCCCTTTCGTTCAAAAGATATTACGGTTGAAGTGTTCAGATGTTAAACCGCCTACGGGATGATTTAAGCCGTGTACAAATTAAGTGCAATGAATTAGTTTGTTTGTTTCGTAAGACATTTATGCACCTTTTATAAATAAAAGCCTAAGTTTCTCAGCCAGGTCAGAGCAGCATCTATTGTCTGATGAATCCTCTCAAAGCTATTAGGGAAACATCGGTGAGGGCAGTCATTTACCACATGCTGCACTGTCTGGTCTGGATTCCCGCAGTCACATGCAGGACTGTCTTTCATTTTCCATCGATGGAGATGATGGGCTGACCTTGCAAGGAGTGTTCTTATCCTGTTCAGAGTCACCCATTGCTATCTGGGGAAGTTGAAGCCTCCTGGCTCTGACGTAGGGTTTTGTACAAGGTCTTGATTAGGGAAGTCGGATTCCACCCAGGTTTTGTGCCATTCTCCTTTTAGGTCGAACTCTTCTAGAGATATTTATTTGTTTATTTAGTTATTTATTTATTTTGGAATACAGATATCGCAGAATTACAAAAGGGTGTCCGTGATTTAAGGCGCATGTTGGGTAGGGTTCCTAGGTCCTCGTGGATAGGTAGGTCTGTGTTGGTGGAGGTGTGTAGTTCCTTGCGCATTATCTCCTGTCTACGTTCTCGAGGGGGAGCAATGCGGGAAAGAGCAGGTAGCCATTGAAGAGGTGTTGACTTAAGGGTGCCAGTAATTATTGTCATAACTAAGTTTAAGATGACATATACAATCTTGGTATGGCAGCTCGTTGTCCACACTGGTAAGCAGTACTGTGCAACATAGTACACTAGTGCTATGCAGGCTGTTCGAAGGGTTTGTGTGACTGAACCCCAGCTGTTTCCTGCTAGCTTTCGGATAATGTTGACTCTGGTCTTCAGTGTACCATGAAACCTCTCCAGATTTTCATAATAGGTAAGGCAGTGGTCCAGGGTAACTCCAAGGTATTTGGGGAACTCCTCATGCTTAACTGATTTGCCACATAAGGTGACCTCAGTTCTGTTTCCGTGTGTCGGTTACTGAGGTGGAAGGCAGTGGTTGTAGTCTTATTAAGATTGGGAAGAAGGCGCCAGTAGGTGAAGTAGTCTTCCATCTTATTCATATCTTCGGTGAGGGTTGTGCTAAGTACGTTGAAATCGTTGGATTGGGTAGCTATTGCAAGTTCACCCGCATAGGCAAATTTCCCGGAAGTGCTCTCCGGCTTGTCACTTACATAGATGTTGAAAAGCATCGGTGCCAAGATAGATCCTTGAGGAAGGCCGTCGTTGAAGGTTCTAGCCGAGCTTGTTTGTCCTCCAAGTGAAACTATGACTCTTCTGTTGCTGAGTATGGAAACAAGGATGCGCATGGTTGTCTGACACTGACACACATGTTGGAGCCTTTGAGTTAGTGAATATCACTTTGCATTTTTGCTAATTTCTCTGCCAGAAAACATAACATTAACGTGAAATTGTCACACATTACTTTGTAAACATACCAAATCACACCGATGAACATTTTATTAATCACTCATCAGACATCACTTGTTTTCACTTGTAACCAAAGTAACTATATCCCTTTAATAAAAAACAACTTAATATATTGTCGTGTTTAATGAAGACATTAACCCCTTGACCACGTAGGGAACGGGTTAAAAACGGCACAGATTGTTAAAACTACCGATTTGGTAGAATTAAATAAAGATTTATTAATATTTACATTCCACGTCAGACGAAGTTCTTCAGGGCTTTCTGCAGTCGCTTCAATTCCAGATGGGGCGGCACTCGGTTCTTTCAAGGAAATAACAAACAAAACACCTAACACAAATGCACAGGAATACTACACATAAAATTATCCAAGATAGGTCCAGATTTAGGACCACTCTTTGGCCCATATGACTCTTAACAAATGCAAATTATGACAATGCAGAGAACGTAACTTATTAGCCAACAATTTCTCACCCGGATGAATATTACATCGAAATAAATAAACTTTAAATGCAATTTCAGGTCGCTTCAAAAGTATTTTGAAGGGTGATATAAGAAAAATATTTCGCTCATACAAATATGAGGTCCCAGATGTAATGTTTCCAAATATCAGGCTATCAGTTGTCCAATTCTATATAAATTATTGTACTAATCCTCTTATTTGTTTGTAGTATAATTGACTTAAAGATAAAACAAATGTAATGGATCACTTTAAAACAAACATTGATTCCGGGGTATTTGTACGTTTATTTACGGCTTTTATGCGATAATAAGTACTTCACCTACTCGCGCAAAGCGTTGTAGCATTTGTCACCGGTGACCTGGGTCCAGTACCCCCGGACCCCTCTCTCACTGCAGCAATACTGAACTGGTAATCAGTGTCTGGCTGCAGATCATCCAGCATGGTAGATGGCACTTCTGGTCCTACTGTCTTCTCTTCTGACTGTCCAGTGGGCAGCGTAGAATGGTAAATGGTGTACCCAACCAGTGGAGGATCACCTATGCCATTCCCGTCATCATTCCAAGCAGTCCAGTGCAAACCAATTGTGGTTGAAGTTACCCCGTACGTCGCAGGAGGGGAATACAATACTGGAAGAACTATGAGGATAACATTCATTACATACGTGTACGTTTTAAGATTACAGTATCGCTTCAAGTATGTGCAAATGAAATATGTTATAAAACATGTTTATGCAATTATGTTTGAAATACACTGGGAATTGCCGAAATGTTGAACTTAAAGGTTGAATGTGGCGCATTTGCTTTAGATCTTAAGATTACAATCCTTCATTGCTAGTGAATTGCTGGGCTAGCACCAAAGTCATTAGTTAAATTGACTGTATTATATATACTTTTGAAATGTTTGTAAATATTGTAAAGCGCATAGGGAACCAATTTGGTTATTATGCGCTATATAAGCTGAAATTATTATTATTATTATTAGGTCAAGAGCATTCGTGTGATACACACTATTGCACAGAAATTAATTTGTTTAAACACACATTTACATGTCCTTGTTTTACGGAGCTGCACATGTGTTACATGCACAAGTTGAATAATTTGATTTTAAAGGGATAGTTGAGTTCTGGTAAAGAGAGTACAGTTTCGGTGAAACTGAATTTTAGTAACCAAAACCTGCACCAATACATTACAACTAATAGTTATAACTCCACCATGCTCAAAAGGAATACGAAATTACAAATGACTAAGTAAAAAGCCTGTTATCATTACAAAAAGATCCGTTAAATCTCATGAGGGCGCTCTCTAAACACTCATCGGTTTCAACCATTTTAAATAAAATATTGTGCGTGTGATGTTTTGTTTAAATAGTGATAAGATAATACTGTTTATTCTGTCATTAAGATTGTATTCTCTTTCGAATTTGACACTCAGTATGTCATTATCTCACAACAAAATGATTTTGTATAGCGCCCTCTATACCCAAACTTAACTATCATTTTAATATAATATCTGAATATCTGAATACTTATAATCCAACATGGATATTTAACGCAATTTTGTGTTAGTGCCCACCACATGTCACTTGCAGTTTCTTGCTATCTATCACTACTTTTTATAGTGGTGTCGTGTTCGGTATCACACAGATGAAATACCGATATAATTCGCCTAATAGCACTTTGACATACCGGCTTCGATCGGTATCATACCGATGTAGTACCCTTCCGAACAATTTCGGAAAGTGTGATATCAAAGGATTGCAATTCTCCTTACCGTAGGTTGTGTAATTCACTTCCAAGCTGGCTACTTCACCGCCTTCCGAAGTATATAAGCCGCAGACATAAATACCAGGAGCAACACTTGTAACTAATTTGAAGACCACAGTGAGCTCATTGTCCACTTTAGTGCTCGAAACCTTGGTTATTTCCGTGCTATTAGACGCCATGTTGTCGTAGCGATATAATCGGACGTCAGATTCGGTTGTTAACGAGCTCCCAAGAAGTAAGCAGGTGAAGTTTGATGACTGGTAGGGATTAACATAATTCGATGTAACTCTTTGAATTCCTGCAGAATAAAAATAGTAGATAATTGGATGAATATAGAACACAGGAACAATAAAATATGTAATTGAAACTTTAAAAAGCATAACCGATCTTCTTCAAGTAGTTTGCTAACAGGCAGACTAAAACATAATACTCAAACTAACCACGAGATTCGTTGATTAGGTTGACCTCATGTCAGCGATCTGCTTCCGGTGTGAAAAGAAGTCATGTGAGTGCGCGTGACCTCAAATGTGAAAGGCGCGCATACTACTTCCCCTTTTAATTCTCGAGAATTGCAATCCTCTACCAAATTGGGACCCGGGGTGATGGGTATGTGGTTCCTTATCACTTTGCGCTTAACAGGCGACTGCCTGTAATAATCCGTAGAGAGTGGGAAATCTGCACTTTATGTGCAGGAATGATTGCAATGTGCATCCGTTGATAGCGCCATGAACATAACGGCAAAAGCGCTGTATAAATAACCGTTATCAGTATGATTAGTATTATTATAATATAAAGTATAATTGGTTACCTTGGTCACAGTCAGGTAATGACCAGTTATGAAGACAGTCCCCGTTGCATCTTCCTGTCACCTTGTCGCAAGCCGACTCGCCACAGTGACAGGCCTCCGCACAGTCCAGACCATAACGAGGTCCCTGGCAGTCTGTTCAAATACATTTACATTGAGAGAAAGCAACGACATTGGTTAACAATTAAATGCCGCATTCCCTTTCATGATTTTGTATATTTTAGATACATATTTGATATGCCAACATTATCTCCAATGTATATAATTTCTTTTATATAATTTCTTTCTGAATTACAAAAAAACATCGTATTAATAGTTAAAATGTGTTCGCGTGCCTAAACATGGCTTACCGTCTGCTGGTCGTTGTCGCAAAGATGTGAACCTATCATCCATTAACGACATAAAATGTGTTGTATCTTGTAATCAAATGATATTGATTGATTGATTGATCAAAATTGTATTTCCAAAACAAATCTTACAAATACATACAAAAATACATAGGTATCATACAGTCATAGTATATACAACAATGCAAATGAATGTGTGTTACATTTAGTTGGTCTGGTTATATATAAATCACATTATGGAAATAAGGGAAGCCGGAAAAGCTCAAAGAGCTTGAAGTGTAGGCAACCCAATGTTCGTTATTAAAATTCAAAAGAGTTTTATCTTACCTATAAAATATATAGCTATTAAAAACATAATGAATGTGTGATGTGTCGAGGGTTAACAAAAAATGGTTGATAATCCCAACCCCCCCCCCCCCCCCCGAACACCTTTGTGTCTTCAACCGTATTATCGAAATAAGTTTTACATTTTAATAATATGATAATTGCAGTATATGTTACTAAAGTACGTACAATCAATACAGTTTATAAAATTGCATCAAATCACGCAATTTTTGCATAATGTTAACATTTGAATAAGATGCAATCATACTATTTTTCTAATTTGTTTTAAAGGATGACAATGTAGTACACTTTTGTAATTGGGTGTCAATGAATGCCATTTATCTGGACCGCTGTGTCGTATAGATTTAGATGCAAGTGTTGTTTTGGGATTAAACAAATGCACATTCGTAGAATGTCTAGTTTCATACAAATGAATCTTTCAAGTTCAAGTTCAGTTTATTTCACATCACATTAAAAATACATCAAAATATATATATACATAGGAAACAATTGCAAGGAGTAATCATAAATGATTGAGAAGGAAGAATAATAGTAGGCGTAGCTTAATAAGCAATGTTCCTCCTTTTAATCCACCAAATGAAAAAAGGCACTGGTCGAAAAATTGGTCTCCGCCAGGACTCGAACCTGGGTCTCCGGCTTGGAACGCCGATGCCTTAACCACTAGGCCACGGGGACCGTGTGATTAAAGACAGATCCAGTTCAGGTCATTGGCAAGCCAATCTCTCGGCCCTTTGTACTCAAGTATTCATGGGGAAGGAGTTACGAACAATGCAAGCCGCCTTTACTTCACCTGGATCACAATAGAGTGTTTCAAGTATTAGTTAGAACATATATATATAAGCGAGAAGTGAACTAATACATACAGCTTCGGTTTCTTCCAATATATAAATAATTGCAAGGAGTAATCATAAATGATTATATATAAACTTCTCGCTTATATATATATGTTCTAACTAATACTTGAATCACTCTATTGTGATCCAGCTGAAGTAAAGGCGGCTTGCATTGTTCGTAACTCCTTCCCCATGAATACTTAAGTACAAAGGGCCGAGAGATTGGCTTGCCAATGACCTGAACTGGATCTGTCTTTAATCACACGGTCCCCGTGGCCTAGTGGTTAAGGCATCGGCGTTCCAAGCCGGAGACCCAGGTTCGAGTCCTGGCGGAGACCAATTTTTCGACCAGTGCCTTTTTTCATTTGGTGGATTAAAAGGAGGAACATTGCTTATTAAGCTACGCCTACTATTATTCTTCCTTCTCAATCATTTATGATTACTCCTTGCAATTATTTATATATTGGAAGAAACCGAAGCTATATGTATTAGTTCACTTCTCGCTTATATACATAGGAAACAATATAGAAAACAATATTCAAGAGTATATACAAACATCTAAAAAAAACATCTACACACAGCAATACAAGGACATGATAAAATATTAATAATAAGCCGTAGTGGATGTGAGGAAAAGGCAAAGGCCATTGGCCTGTCAAGGCCTTTCCCTTTTTTAGCTACAACTTATTGAAATAAATATAACAATTAATTACAAAACACACATAACACATACAAACACATAAAAAGCAGGCGTATAAATTATAGATCTATTGTAATGATATATTATTCAGATATCCTTTAAACTTCCTTTTAAAAATCTGATATTACATACTTACATTTCCTTAAAGTATTCAGGCACAAGATTCTTTTTCAATTTAAACATAAAAACTGCAATTTGTAGGACATTAATATCTGTTATTTTCAATAATCTTAATCGTTTAAAAATTGGATCTGAGTTAGCTAAGTAGTTGGAATTAGTTGGAATAACAGACTAACACACTAACATACGAACACACGAACAGACAAACGGGACCGAAAACATAATTTCCTCCAACTTCGTTGAGCGGAGGTAACAACGCCAGTTTTCGAAACGGAAATAAACTCTACCTGAGCATTTGACTTGTCCATTATACACTTCATATCCGGCAGCACAGCTTGACTCATGACATTGGCCAGTGGTCTTGTTACATGGAGCATCGTTTATACAGTGACACTTATCAGTGCAATTGAGGCCGTAGTAGCCGTCTGTACATGTACCAGGAACTGTATTTGAATGACATTAACGGTAGGAAAGAAATATATTGTTTTTGGTCGATAAACTTGAGATATCGATATGCATTAGGAAATGTGCATGAAAGCGGGACGAAAAGAAATGGTCAACCCGAGTTATAGCAAATCTATCAGACCCAGATCTAACGCACAGCTCAGCCCGGGTCGTAAAGATAGTGAGACTTGTCGGTACATTCGGGGCCGTAGTCAGTAGCAGTCTGTTAGGAGCTGTATCAAAGGAATTTATAATGCAGTAGAATGCACTAGTAATTAATCAAACAGGGTCACCTTGCTCTTGTGAGCAGGTGCATTGACATGGAGCAGCACATGCCTCTCATCAACTTGCATCGCCTCAACTTCCAAGTGATTGTTGGTAATATTAAGCATTACAGCATAGACGGCCAGTCTAGAAGAAAACCAGAATACAACTGACCTAGCTTTGCATCACTGACCATGTGAAGGATGCATCATTACATACACAACACTAGGTAACCAAACTTCCTGCTCCTTCAATGTAGGCTGACCCCTGAAATTCTCCTTTTTCGTGGCACCCTATTTCCCACCGCATGATAACTATTGTAAAATGTCTCCGTCGCCTGAAATGTTCCAGTCCAAGATCAATATGACGGGTTTGGTTGTGTATGTAAGCGTCGGGGGGGGGGGGGGGGGGGGGGGGGGGGGTCAACAAGATCACTAGTTGCCCGATTTAATATTACGTTCATCTGGCCTACTAGTAATTAATCAAACATGACTTTTTTAAGGTGAAGACAAGTCTACAACCAAAATATAGTTTAATTGATATAAAAATATATTTTGGAAACATTTTAAAATTGGTAAAAGTTATGGATATGTGTAAATACTGAACATTTATTTAAAATTATATAGCCTCAAATGTATTTGTATGAACAAATCTTATTGTGGCTAACATCGATGTATATTGTTTATAATTGTGAGCTGAATTTGTTAATTGATTATAAATATTTTGGTTAATAGAGTGTATTCAAGTATAATGATGATTGGTGATATTTATCATAATAAATATAATTCTTTCAATCATTTGAATTGCAATACATTTTCAATAAGTCTATATACAATAATATATCTTATCAATATTTGCTTATAATTTGACGTACTTTGGCAGTTTTCCCCAGACCAATCATCAGCACAAACTCCAGGCGCAGGGCACAGCCCGGAGTAACGGTTACATGCAGCACCATCTTGGCAATGGCAGCTTTGCGTGCATCCAGCTCCATATTCACCACCATCGCATACTGCAGAAAGCAAGTCAAAGGATATATGTAACATTGAATTTAGTGGCGTACGTAGAGTAATACGACTGATTGGGGGTAGGGGGCCGATAACACATTGTGTATCTCAATGTCTATGATGCTTTTTTCATGGTTTTAGTCAAATTATTGGGATATATACACGTGCCCCCCTTCCCATAAATGTACGCCACACTGATTAATAATATAAGTAATGTGATCATGTATCGCAAATATTTTGAAACTCCGGTTTTCCCCTCTATAAAACTTTTGAAAAACGAATGCGTCCCTCCACCGAACTATTAATCAGTCAATAAATGAGTTTAACTGATTCAGCATGATATTACAATAATATTGTACTTATTATTGTAAAGGTATTCTGAGGCTTATATTGTAAAGGTATGACACGGGAAAAGGTCTCGAAAATTAAGAATATACAATTACGTGTAGTCAGGTTAAGCGAGTCTTAGTTATTTGGATTAGTATTCGCTTACGCCGTTTACGCGGTTTACGCTGTGCGCGGTTCACGTAGGGGTCACGCACAGCAACGTGGTATCCCCGAATGCGCTTGCACTATCGTGAGCGAAATTATGCACGGCTGAATACTCGTATAATGCACAATTAAGCGCGATCTGTCGTTTTATTAGATTGAGGTCTATAACTCCAAGAAAAGAGATTTCAAGCCCTAATTTTGTTCAGGCAAGCTGTTAAATGACAGTTTCTTTGATATCAGACAATAACCTCGCAACTTTCGAAATGTGGCTTTTAAAAAGGGGACAGTCCCTTTAAAACCATGAGTGACATATAAATTGTGCGATTAAAATGATCATTTTCGACATAGGCATACAAATACCATTAAATTATAAATTATTCATGAACACAAACCAAAATATAAAGGGGATATAAAGGTTTGTGTGTAGTGTGTGTGGGGTGTGTGGAGGAGCGGGTGGGTGTGTGAGGTGGTGTTTGAGGGATGTGTGTGTGTCCGTGGGTGTGCGTATGGACGAGTGTGTGTGGGGATGTGTGCGCGTGTGTATGGGTGTGTATGTGTGTGTTACAGTATGTGTGTGTAGTGTTGGTGTGTGTGTGTGTGTGTGTTATGTAAAACCAATTGAACGGTGGGGGAATTTTTTTACGGAATATACAGACAAACAACAAGGGACAGAGAGGTCGATGTGTAGATGTATGGAAGAGAAACATAGAAAACAAAAACACATTTCAACTTTGAACGGTCTAAATCTTTCATCTCTCTTTCTCTCTCTCTGTCACCACCCCGCCCAATACGTATAATGATATGAGACGTTGATGCTATTTGTAAATCAACCATAGCTGATTTCCTAAGCCTTACCCAGGTTGGGGGGGGGGGGGGGGGGGTTGGGATCAACCCCCCGCTTTACACAATGAAGTGGTCTCAAGGAAAATGTGTAGTGGTCATGACCATCATAATTCAAATTATTAACACTCTTCATTAAAACATTACAATTTACAATATACATGCAAGGTAACATTACATAGTAAACGTAAAAATACAAAACAAAAACAAATACAACTAGATGTTGAATTCGTCACTTTTGACGAATTAATAGGGTAACAATATTAATTCATAACAAAAGGGGAGGGGGGAGCTCTTTAATTGACCAAATTGACTGTAAAATGGCTCTGTACCTGACGTCTTATTTCAACCATATCACACCTTTCCTTTGGCCGATTTTTACCCGGTTTTCAGTATGTTAAAGCTGAGTTTCCGCTACACAATCATTTTTTCGATTTTATTTTACGATTTGAGAACGGGAACACGTCGTAATTGAAGGTTGAACTTTTTTTTACTTTATCGTGCACAATGATGACTTTACAAAATCTGATTGGCCAATGTTAAATTTGTAAAAATATGTGCACTCATACTCTTTCAGAATATGAACAAATATTTGTATATATCCATGTATCAAAGAAGTTGTGACCGATAAGAGAAGTGCATGTTTGACCAGATTTAGCCAATTTTCACACTCTTTGCGCGATTTCAACTTTAACCGGTCAATTCGATGACTTAGAACATTTACTCCGCATAAATGAGGTATGAATTCGCATCTACAACTCATAATCTTTCCGGATATTCAAAGAAAATTGGGTGTTTGTGGACTTTAAAAAAAGTTATTGCCGGTAAGAGACCAGACTTGGGAAATGTTCACACTCGTGCGCTATTTAATTTTTAACCGTCAATATGATGACTTTATCACATTTACTCGGTATGAATGAGGTATGAATTTGCATCTACCACTCATAATCTTTCCGGATATTAAAAGAAAATTGGGTGTTTGTGGACTTTAAAAAAAGTTATGGCCGAATCAAAAAATGATGTTTTTATCATATTTTCCCATTTTGCGTGCGCGCGTAATTTTGACTTTGACGCGCGCGTACTCCACTATGATGAGTCAACAATGACTCAAATTGATAGGATGCATTAAGGGATGTATAAGGATTATAAAACATGTGAAAAAACGACAATTTTCCTGTTCATTTGCGTTACGCGCGCAAATATACGCGCTCCGACGCGCACGCGCGAAAATTTCAAAAACGCTTAAAATTGTCTGAAACGTTTGGGAATATATTTGGTTTAGGGTTTTGAGCATTTTCAGATTTGTAAATCCTTTGACGGGCGCGTACGCGCGTGTTTCATCGCGCATGTGCATGCGCATTAGCGGAAAAGTTGTTACTTGGCGTGATAATTGTTATTGCCAAATTTAAAAGGAAATAGACGATGCATGCCCGAGATACAGCCATGAATGACATTTCACAAAATGGCGTCCTGATGACGTCTACAACAGTCGGCGGTACCCAAAAGTTTGGCAGTTCTAAGTTAGACCAAGATCTATCATCTCGCAAAGTTTCAGGACACAAAAACAACACTAGATGTTGAATTCGTCACATTTGATATGATGATATTGACATTTACTTGGCATAATGAATGACACAAAATAGGTAACAATATCACACCTTTCCTTTGGCCGATTTTTACCCGGTTTTCAGTATGTTAAAGCTGAGTATATCATTATTCTTTTCTAGCTGTTACGAGGACTTGCCATATGCCCAAGCCCAAGGCTCGACACGGCTAAGGCTGCATGAGCCATGTGCAAAGATTGCCACTGCATAGCCGGCCTACCTAGGGCCTAGACCGGCCATAATAGCATGCAAGCTAGCACTGCCACTGCACTCTGGAATTCACTGGCTGCCGTCAATAATGATAAGGCAGATATCTAGTGCATATAATAGCCTTGATTACGAAGTCCTGCCAGGCTTTGGGCCATAGCCGTGTCGAGCCTTGGGCTTGGGCATATGGCATGTCCTCGTAACAGCTGGAAAAGTATAATGATATACCAAACTAAACTCACATTCTCACTTTATATCATCGAAAATATCCGGCGCCTAGCCTGCAATTTACTCGATCGCCGCGTCGTCAAACTGTGCCTCGGCCTCGCTCTCGAATCTCGTCGATATCGTCGCGACGCATCAGATCACTATATGCGATATGCACGC